>JAFFZH010013177.1:312-38835 GCA_018420115.1 Euura saliciscinereae
CGAATCTGAAGTCAGATTTCCAAAAAACAAAATAGCTGCCCAAAAATAGCGGACAATTTTCTTCAATTTTGAATCAATCGCTACGAAATTTGGTACTCGGGGGCTTTTGAGGTCGCTAACACGAATATATTATGAAAGAACGAAATATTGTATAAATACATACATATTTCTGGGATATAGTGGATTAGGGAGGTATGTAAATACGGAAAAAATTACGATAATAATACTCATTTATTCAAAAATACA
This sequence comes from Euura saliciscinereae, assembly GCA_018420115.1. NCBI lineage: Eukaryota > Metazoa > Arthropoda > Insecta > Hymenoptera > Tenthredinidae > Euura > Euura saliciscinereae. The sequence goes on from JAFFZH010013177.1 coordinate 559, forward strand.
AATTAATATTATTTTTCTATAAAAACAAAAAATAGCTACTGACGCTAAAACCTAGAGGCTCCAGTTGCTGTCTGAATCGCTATCGCTATTATCGCTAGAGTCACTCTCAGTATTTCGAAAAAAAATTTCGTTGTTCAACAGTTGGCGAGGTCAACAACGCCATTGCTTCACGCGATAATGATTTACTCGGCTTTGTTGGCAACTTACGCAAACTTGAGATCACGGGGTCAGACGCAATCAAGAGCCGCGCAAAAACATCCTCCATATTGTGCTGCCTACTAAATGTTCGGGCAAAGTCTAGCCTAAATGATTTTATAAATTTGTTGCAAGATTCCTGAGCTTTCTCTGACATCTGTCCCATAGGCAGCATCGAAGACCCTATTACTTTTGCGCCGTGGATTAAAATTTTGTGCACAGTAGTGGGCATGTAATACCAAGAATATAGTCGCACGTATTCACGGGCTGTTTCGACAGCGTATTTTTCGAATTCATCCACGTTTATTTCGAAACCACACGCTATTACTTGTAAGATCACGTGAAATCTGTTAATTAGTTCTTCATTTAGTCCCGTTATAGATACTGAAACCTCGGAATCTTGAAAAAAACGACGAGCAGTATTACCGTCATTCGTGCTACCATATCCTTGTTTCGGTTGATCGATTAACAGTCTCAATTTCTCACGGAAACCTTTTTGTATCGTTTTTTTTTACGCCTTTCGATGCTTTTTTTATCTGCTTGCCATTTCTTTATTTCCAATTGCACCGACTATTAGCCAGCCTTTGAACTTCCCGTTAATCATTTTGTTTTCTGCTATTTTGAATTTTGCAAATCTGACCTCAGATTCTTGACCAGTGGTCCGAAAAACCTTCGAGGACGAGGACGAAGGGATCTGAGCGGCAAAGGAAAACATCTAACAGCCAGAAATGAAGCAGACTGCAATAATGTATTTCCGTTCAACGTTAACATTGACGTATTTTAAATCCTTTTCTTTCGCTTTAAACGAAATTTTAGGAATAATCTGTGGCTCATTTTGATGTTGTTGTTATTGTTATCAATTATAGATATTGTACATAGCCGTACATACTATTAATATATATTTGAAATAACAACACAGAATACATAATCACATGATATGTGATTATCGACTCAGTGAATTATGCACATTTCTGGGGTATATTCACTTAGTATTCACATTCAAATGGATATAGGTCCCAATTCCAAGTCTAGATTTTACGTTGCAGTAGTGATATCTGAAGCTTGAACTTCATGTCAGTCATATAAAATGTCGTAGCAGATAGAATTCCAAATCTCATTAGTGTCTGTACTGAATTATACTTGTGAGGAGAATAAAAAACCGATTAAAAAAAAGAAAGTATTTCATTTCCCAACATCTGGATCACGATGGACAGAGCGTCGCATTCCCGGTCTGAACTACTATGTCTTCGAATCCCTTGGGAACATTAGATTCGTCTGGTGCCGGTTGACATCTGAAAATCGACACCTAATTACCGGGTCGAGCAAAAAACGGCCTGTCTGTAGGTAAAAAAATTATTCATTTCCGGAGTGCTTTGGCACCCGCTCGTGGAGGCGCTGACGTCGTACGTACACAGAATCTCGCAGAAATTAATGTGTCGTACTTGTATTTACGCAATGGGCCTTCTACCAGCGCATAACTATCGCTAACATTGCAATGATTGGCCATCGACTATAACAAAACATAATAATCAGTCTCGCGCATCTTGTATCATTGTATAAACTGCTATCGGTTGATCCGTGAACCAGGGGAACCGACGAATGATATGCGTATGTGTACTTTCGAACACCGTTACACCAACGTATTCAGCACACTCAGATTGCTCCCACCTCGGCGGATTCGTCTCGAGGACGCCTGAATAAATACCAACGCATCGAGTTTCGAAGAGGAGTCGAGGACGCAAGAAGCGATTTCACCCTTCACGATTAGTGGTAAAAAATCAAGGTACCTATTTATTGTGCGAATCAAGTATCCAGACAATGGGCGATCCGATCTGCTGTTTACTAATTGATCTCTGGGTGATGAGACAATTCTATAAATAATTTCATGTGGCTGAGATATACTATTTTTCGAACAAGAATATCAATAATTCAGAAACAAATATGTGTATATATAGTGACAGAAAAATCAAGACATTGCTATTTTTTAAATATTTTTCAAGGTATCATCATGGCTGTGCTGACGTCACGATGGATCATCGATGTGATCATCGTTCTTTCGTCCGTTGTTTTCTTAGCGTTTCGTTACATGACGCGTAACTTCAAGTATTGGGCTAAGCGAGGTGTGATTGAGGAAAAGCCAATACCTTTCGTCGGCAGCTTCGCTGCTTGTACTTTTTTCCAAAAATCTGCCGGCAAGGTTATAGAAGATCTGCACACAAAACACCAAGGGCAAAGTTACGTCGGATTCTACGTCTATGACAAGCCATGTCTGCTAGTGAGGGACATAGATCTCGCGAATCGCATTCTCGTGAAGGATTTCAACTACTTCACCACAAGACTCGTCAGCTCCGGGGATCACGATACTCTGGGGTCAGCCAATCTCCTTACCATAGATAACCCGCATTGGAAGACGTTGCGTACGAAACTCTCGCCGACCATGAGCTCGGGCAAGTTGAAAAAAATGTTCGAGCTCATGGTCGTTGTTGGCAAAGATCTGGACTCTCATCTTGGGTCTTTGAACTTGGAAGGTATAATAAGTCGAGACCCAGATTGTATGCATTTGTTTTTTCTGAACCAGACGTTTAATTTCTCTTCAAGGTGAGGGCCAAGTGGTTGAGGTCAGTGAAACCTTGTACAGGTTCACCACTGATATAATTGCCACCTGCGCTTACGGTCTGAGAGCCAACTGCTTGAACGATCCGGAGGCGGAATTCAGAAAATACGGGAAAAAAATCTTCGAATTTAGTTACAAACGCGGCATTGAGTTTGTGGCTACGTTTTTTGCCCCGGGTGTCGTCAAGCCCTTGGGTCTGATGTTTTTCGAGAAATCCTGCAGCGAATTTCTCCACCGGGCGTTATGGGACACCATGAACCAGCGAATGGAAAACGACATTCGCAGGAACGACCTCCTCGATGTTCTCATCGACTTGAAGAGATCCCAGCCCCAATCTGAACTCGACGATCCCAACTCATTTAGTAAGTAAAGTAGACCATGATGCAAAAATTGAAGATGGTGATCGCTGCTAATCATGTTAATTGCATCCTAGAATTTGATGGGGCCAATTTGACAGCCCAAGCTGCGATCTTCTTCACCGGAGGTTTTGAGACTTCGGCGTCAACTTTGGCGTTCGCCCTGCACGAATTGGCCATCCACCAAGACATCCAATCGAGACTTCGAGAAGAAATAACCTCAGCTCTTGAGATTAATGGAGGTGAACTAAGATACGAATGGGTAAGTTTTTCGTATGTTCCACTCATTTCGATGTATGTACATACATTTAACATTACGACTGACTACTCGCTACTGCAGGTGACACAACTTCCATATCTCGATATGGTGGTCACGGAGACGCTCCGGAAGTACCCCGTCCTGGGATATTTGGACCGAAAGGCCACTGGCGACTACAAGGTGGCGGACAGTGACTTAGTAATCGAGGCAGGAACACCAGTCTTCATATCAGTGTCGGGCATTCACTGCGATCCGAAGCATTACCCTGATCCTGATAAATTCGATCCTGAACGATTCAACAGCGTGAATAAGTCGCAGATAGCACCTCACTCTTATCTTCCCTTTGGAGATGGCCCTCGCAATTGCATCGGTTAGAATTAAGAACCAATTGAACACTTTTACAGAGTTAAAAATGGAGGATTCAAGGTTGTACCATGTACTATTTTATCTTGGTTTCAGGTCTTCGGTTCGGACGCATCTCAGTCAAGCTAGGCCTCATCAAGACAGTTGGATTCTACAAATTCACCACGTGCAAGGAAACCATGATCCCCCCGTGCATGAATCCGACATCAATTTTCACAAGTATGAAGGATGGGTTGTTTCTCCACGTCCAGAAAGTCGCCTGAGCTCGATGCCAAACCACCAGCCCACGTACAATCACGAATATACGAAGAAAGGTGTCTCGATCAAATGTGAATTCCATCTATTCAAGATTGGTTTTATATTGAGCGAATAAAATTGTAATAATCTTTCCAGTAACTTCTTCACTTCTTTCTCTTCCTATTTCAAAAGTTCGGTAGAACCCGACACAATTACGTGGAATTCTTATCGGGTTGCATGACGTTAATTCGTTACCTGTGAACTCCATTCAGCAGCTAATTTGGTGTCTGATAAATTTTCTATAGCATTATGACTGTATTTCAATGTGAATCATACCAGAAGAAGTAATTGTGATAAAAATTTGATCGTTTTTGAAGACAGTGTATCGGAATTTGCTTCGAAGATATGAATAGTGCTCTAAAAATCATGTCAACCGGAATGCACTTTATGAAAAAGTCCTATGAAAGATCCATGGGCATTCTGTAAAATACCATTCAATTTTATTTAAAACAGGAGTCCATATTGACTCCGAACGATTCTGATTTGACTTTCAGATCATTTCAAATAAAAACGACAACAGAAAAAAAACGATAATCTACCTTGGAATCGGGAATCAGAAACACTGTAAAGGACGATTCATTAATCCCCAATGTCGTGAATTACTGGGAATCCCCAACCATAATAATGGCAGAAACAATATTGCATATATATATTGAGAATCCGTAAAAATTTGATCGAGCTTTTTATAATGACGAATCACAAGCACTATCCAATCTGGTACGTGTTTTTTTCACGTATTTATATCGATCTTTTCAACGAGGCGTATCCGTCCGTCTCGCCAACAGGTGACCTGGCCTGTCAGTCCGTAGCTAAGAATAAGAAAAATACCACGATTAGAATAATTGGTTGACATAACGAACAGTCTGCAGGCGTATGGCAACAATGAACGACCTCCGCTTGTACTGCTATCAAATTTTGTATGTCCACACTAGTCCCGCAGATCCTCCAAGAATACTTGTCCCACATGCTCCGCAAGATATGGAAGCAAGACACGTGTAAATATTTTGATATATTTCCTGAAATGCTTCCGTGTTTTATGTTCGTTAAATGTGTCAGTTAATCGGAGTGGTTTATCTTTCTACTATATGCTTGAAACTTCATGATTATAGGTTGCAGGTATCAATCGACTTCTCATGTCAAAAATAATAAGCACGTAATGGGTCAGAGTCAGACCGCAATTACGCACGCGATGGTGGGACCAGTGTGACAAAGACATATTCGTTACTTTTACGAAGGAGACTGCCCATGAAATTGACTTACTTCTCATAACCACATAAAAATGAAATCAAGCTTCTTAGATACAGCAAGAAGATGTAGCCTCCTGGTGCAGGCATGTTTTTTTTTCTCTCATGATGTAGTAGGTATGTAACCTGTGATATGTAATTAATTATCAGTTTCGAGGCGAGTTTCGCACCGGGCGATGGTCAATACAGTCATGATTTTTCACGACTTTCAAAGCTACCCTGTGCTGGAAGCATAGGAGTTGCACCTGTTTTCTTAGGATATTGTTGCAGGTCAGCTATGCCTGAGAGTCATATAATTTCGCATAGTTTGTTTGACAACTGTTCATTACCGACTTACCTATAATGACGGACAATAGGAAACGTCTATTTTTGCAGCGACTATAGCAAATCTGAAAATTGTGTCTAGACGAGTTCTTACATGCGATATGTGAATGTTTTTTTGTACAACTTGCGTCATGTGCCCCGTGGAATAGTACAAATTTTAATTGTACTCCGAAGTAGGGGAGTTGGGCGTAAAAAAGGGAGCCAGACTCTTTATTTAACGAAGATTTGAGTTGCGAAAGTCACTCCTTCTCGAGTTTGAAGCAAGTCCGGGCTGCTGTGAGTGAGATATTTCACTTATTCTATATAGTTCTGGAACCGAAAATTCGAACAGGATTTCGTCAGTTCCCTCAGGATCAGAATGGCTTTGCTAACTGCGCACTGGGGCCTCGACGGTATCCTTATCTTTTTATCGTTGATGGCCGTGGTGTACACGTACATGACGCGAAACTTCAAGTACTGGTCGAAGAAGGGAGTCATGGAGATTCAGCCGACGCCTTTCCTCGGGAACTTCGGAGACTGCCTCACGTTCCGGATGTCAGCCGGAGAATTCATCAAGAAATTGTACGACATTAGTTCGGGTCTGAAATACGTGGGCTTCTACGTATTCGACAAGCCTTTTTTGCTGATACGAGATCCTGCGATCATAAAAAATATTCTCATCAAAGACTTCAAGTACTTCACCGATCGATTCGTCGCCGCCAGTGTCGATGATGCCCTGGGAACCGCAAATTTGTTCATATTAAAAAGCCCGCACTGGAGGAACCTCAGAGTAAAACTGACGCCGCTCTTCAGCTCCGGAAAAATGAAGAAGATGTTCCATTTGATGACCGCCGTTACCAAGGATTTGGATACTCATCTCGAAGCACTCGGGTTGCACGGTGAGTGCGAGATTATAAAACTATCCATGTATGAATTCCTGAACCGAATTCATTCTCGTTCAAGGTGACGGTAGAGTGATCGAGCTGAAAGAAACCTGCGCGAAATTCACGACCGACATAATCGCGTCCTGCGCCTTCGGCCTGAAAGTCAATTCGTTGAACAATCCAAACGCAGAGTTCAGAAATCAGGGCCGGAAGATATTCACCTTCACTTACAGACGCAGTATAGAGGTCGCGTCGTTCTTCTTCTGTCCCGGAATGGTGAAACCGATGGGGTTCAAACTATTCGAGAACAGTGCTTCCAACTTCATGCGGGAGACTTTGTGGGGTGTGATAAACGATCGCATGCAAAGCGGTGACCACAGGCACGATCTCGTCGACACCCTAATTGAACTGAAGAAATCTCAGACTCAGACCGATCTCGACGATCCTGAAGTATTCAGTGAGTCCACTGCAGCTTTATCCTACCGTGAGTTTGACTGGTGTCTCTATTCACTGAAACCCATATTTTCCAGAATTCGACGGAGACAATCTCGTCGCGCAGGCCGCAGTCTTCTTCACAGCGGGATTCGAAACCTCATCGACAACGATGTCCTTCACGATGTACGAGCTGGCCTTGCAGCCAAACCTCCAAATACGGCTTCGAGACGAGATCACGTCGGCCCTCGAGGGAAACGGGGGAAAGTTGACGTACGAAACGGTGCGTGTGCTGCATTGAACCGATCGATTTGCACTTCATTGATTTACGGGACTCATTCAACTATTGTAAAAATAGGTGATGACCCTTCCGTACCTGGACATGGTAGTTTCGGAGACGCTCCGGAAATACCCACCGCTACCATTCTTGGACAGAGTGGCAGTCGACGACTATAAAGTGCCCAATACCGACCTCGTCATCGAGAAAGGTACACCCATTTACATTCCCATGTTCGGGTTGCACTACGACCCCGAATATTTCCCAGAGCCCCAAAAGTATGACCCGGAGAGATTCAACGAAGAAAATAAAAAAGGAAGACCGTCCTGCGTCTATATGCCCTTTGGTGAAGGTCCGCACAACTGTATCGGTAAGGAATGATCGTCATTCATTACGTGCGGAGTCTTAAAATCTATTTCATTTTCACCCAAAGGGCTTCGTTTCGGACTTCTGCAAGCGAAATTAGGACTGATGAGAATTTTCTCTCAATACGAAGTGACGCCTTGCGATAAAACGGTCACCCCAATACGCCTTGACCCTAAAGCTTTGATACTTGCGGCTGAAGGCGGTCTTTATCTGAACATGCGCAAGATAACTACTGCAGCAGGATAAACAATGGGATTGCAATTTTTTCAATAGCCTCACATGCAGAGACTATCGATTTGAATCGCCTAAAATAGGCAATCGGAGGCGCTGGTGTATCGCTGGGGTTTGGACCCTGGGACGTGTGCAATTCCGGTTGCCTACCTTCGGCGCAACTGATCAGAAACTCTACGACGCCCATTGTATCAATTATGTGGTGGGCTACGAGACCAAGCCCAACAACTTTGAGTTTGAGGAGAAGTTAAATAATCAAGTTGTATAACACTCATCATTCGTTTCGAATAAAACCAGGTGAATAGAAGGAAAAGTTGCCAATCCTTCCTTGTTCCAATATCTGATCAAAATTATTGCAGAGTACTTGGGAAAAAATGCTTTTGACTGACCTAACGAGGCCCGAGATCGGGCGCAATATAACTTTGAAATGTATTTTCATTCGCATTGATATCACTAGATATTGCGTCATAACTGTCACGATGATTCGTCAATAATGGTTCCAGTATTTTTCCTCTCCTACCACGTCCATCGTAAAAGTATACGTATTTTCATTAGACGGCACTTGACCCCTATATAGATCAGTCATTACTTGTAGACGTCAGTACAATCAGCTCGCTAATCGAGTGTCAAGCTATTTCGCGATACTGTATGATTATGACACAAAATTATATACATGAGATTATCACCTCTCGAAGTAAAGCCGTCAATGAGAATTGGATAACCAACCATCGGTTGACACGTCACAGGCCTTCGAAATTAACAAGATCCTCCCACCTCCGTCCCTATGAAGGTACCAGAAACCGAAACATTGATGTACCTCATCGTTTTTCGAAATTCAGTCATTTCTGTGTACTAGGATTTCTGGATCGGAGTTTGTTGTGACGCACACGTGTTGTTATGCAACCTCTAGGATATTACATCCTGTTTTGTCCGATCGCGCTCCATTATGTCACGACACGGTTTAAAAAGTAGCTGCTGAATAAGTATGTTTACCCGTTCGAATTCGAAATTATGACCTCACACTGGAGCTTAGATGGCGTCGTTATACTCATTTTCCTGATATTCGCTGCGTACCTGTTCATGACGCGGAACTTCAAGTACTGGGCAAAGCAAGGTGTGATGGAGGTAGAGCCGACGCCGTTCGTGAGCAACTTTGCGGACCGTATTCTGGGACGGATATCAACTGGCGAGTTTTTCGGAGATGTGTTCCTACTCAAGAACCCTCACTGGAAATATATCTGCGACACAAATTAACGCCACTTTTCAACTTGGGAAAGGTGAGGAAAATGTTTCATCTGATGACCGCCGTCGTCGAGGGTCTGAAAACTTATCTCGAAACCCTCGACTTGCATGGTAAGTCGAATATTATCCTTCTTATCCTTATTAGTCTTCTTTGTCCGTTGTTCATTCTATTCGAAGTCGTAACAACGACAGCCATTCGAAAAATATGTTAAAACGCGTTGCGTAATGATGACGTACCTACTCGCCAATGTGGACAACAAGATGAACAGTTTGAGGGAGTCACAATGTAAGCAAAAGAGAAACTGATCGATTCTTCTTCCGCAGGACTGGTGCGGTTTATGAACGAGTGTCATGAATTTTCAAGGATCATATCCTAGTATGAATAATTTCCTAATGCGAGTTTGTTTGGGAGCAGGGTGTAAATACCAAAGTAGCAGGTACATTGAAATCTCCCCCAGACGAGCACGTCGCGACGGCCGTTCTTCTGCGTCTGGATCAATCTGACGGTCTCGGGATGGCGCTGATCTTTAACACAGTTCTCTATCTCATGTCGTAATCAATGACTAAGTTTTCTGGTAGCTGTGTATATATATTATCATAAACTGCAGTTGCAAAAGGTAGGGCAAGACGACAAAGTGATAAGCAAACCCAAAGAGAGAAAAATTGACTCAGAACTTGTGATCCAGATTTGGAAAAGCATTGCTCTTGTATATCAATATTGAATCCGGATTGTGAATCACCCCGTATTGTCTGCCAAAAAAAAGGTGAAATTATTCACAGAGCATAGAAACTCATAGCTATTATCTCATAAAACGCCGTGAGCACCTTCTGAGCAAAGCTTAACTCTGAAAGGATATTTTTCATATTTTATTCAAATGAGAATTGAAACTTCAACATTTGGTTATACTGGTATTCCGAATTATAGGACCCGAAATTATACTCGTCGATTCCCGATTTGGAGTGAATTTCAAGTCTTTCAAATCAGCATTTTGGGATCTGAATTAAAATCCAAAATATAAAACCTCATTCATGATCATCATATTGATTTGCCGGAATAGATGAATATCTATCTTCTGAAAACTGAAGGAATGAGAAAATTTAGCGGCATCACATTGTTTTCATTGTACTTCTTATCAGACATCCCGCCCACCTTTCCGTCCTTTCATAAATCGTGTGATAAGTAGTGTGCAGACCTCGCATATTCTCGGTGAGGCAATTAGGGACTTTCTATGTGTCGTGAAGAAACGGAGATGCATTCAATTTACCGACAACAGTTACACATCCTAAATTTGATCTTTGTTTTGGGATGATAATGATTCCAGGTAGTGCTACTACTCTGCATTCTGTATTCCATCTTTATTTCACCAGATAAGAAAATAGTTTGGAGACAATGATTATGTGATCGTTCAAAGAACAAATGTGAATGAGAAGAAAATAAGGAAATCATCATATGATCAGAAGAACAAACGTTACCAAAAAAAAAAAAAAAATGTTACAAAGCCTGAGGGATTGAATGCTAATGAAATGTTTCTATTTTACGATCATGGCGCGTTTTCGAACGCAAATGATTGTAAATGCCCAGGATTATGCGATTCGAGGAGCAATAGCATTTCGAATGTTTGTCCTTTATAAATTGAATTCAAAGTGTCTAAAACCTGATTCAGCAAGTATTGGCTTTCTTCTTCGCTCCAAGTCTTGTAGAGCCGATGGGCTTCAAGCTGTTCGGTGATAACTGTTATACCTTCCTCCGAAATACCTTTCGGAGTACCATAAATCCCCCAAAAAGCACCTCTGGTGCAAAAACCTTTCGCCAAGTACATTAAAGTGGTCCACCCACAAAATTTACCAACAAAATTCTTTCACACAAAATCTGTCTTCAAAAATACCCGCCAACAAAAATTCGTCTTCCACAAAAAGTCTTCTTCAAAAAATTCGGTTTCAACAAAAGTCGTCCTTCAAAAAAATCTCTGTAAAATGATTGATATCAAATACAAGTACCAAGTACAAAAAAAAAATCAAACCATATAACGTTGTGCTCGGTCGCTCGCTACGCTCGCTCACTCGATTGGGTTTTCATAATTTGTGAGGCGAAAGATTGGGAGCATGAGTTTCGAGAAGAGAAAATTTTCGAAAGAAAAAATTGAGGGAGTGGTACTTGCGGGCCAGGTGTGAGTGAGTGGAAGAGTGACCATTGAGGACTACAAGTCACATTTTTTATTATCTCGCTATGAAGTTTGTTCGTCGTCAACTTTATGTGATCGTAAATGGCTGATTCTCCCGAAAGACTCATTTTTGATGAAATCGCTATTATTTCCGATAGACCCACATATTTCTTATATTTTTTTACCTGAATATATTAGAACATAACATTTTGAGAAATGGTACCACGGGGAATTTTGAAAAAAAATCGTGATCACCGTTTTTTTGCGGTTTTTGACCCCTAAACGTCAGTTCCTCTGGGTGAAATCAATACATTTTCCCATACTGTGAAGGGCTAAATACATACTAAAAATTTAATAAACGGGAAATAATACATATTTTCTGAAAGTCAACGATCTTCGTGACCCTTTTCTGAAATTAAAAAAAAAAATTGAGCCCAGACATTTTACAATAAAAATCCGAATTTTGAAATGAGGGTTGGCCGTCATTCCTCTGGTCCGATGAAAATTAGTAAAAATTAGTGAATTGGTTGGGATTAGCGAATGGGGCTTCCGGGAGCAATGCCTCCTAGATCCAATTAACCGAGCTGACAATTGGTCAAAGTTTCATTTTCAACGTTAGTGACTTTTTTTTTACGAATACAGTGTGGCTTGAGTGATGTCACAAGCTGGGGCGTCATTCCTCTGACAAGTGCCAAATTACTATTTTCGACAAAAAAAAAACGTCGTGTATGTTTGCATGTAAAACTATCGAGTACCAACTCACCGCGGCGTTTTTGAGGTCAAAAGACTTTGCATGTCATATTACGGACGAAAAAACGTCAAGAACGTCAGTTCCTCTGGCATCATTCCTCTGGTATAAAATCGTCATTTCCCTATCCCAAAGCATGGTAAAAACTTGAAAATGAGCTTGAGTTTGTCCGAGTGGTAATTACGTTTATTACTCCAAACTGAAGGTTATCCAGCAATTAAAAACTCAAAATTGAAATTTTTTTAGTTTGATATTTTGGACCCCGAAAAATGAGTCTTTCGGGAGAATCAGCCAAATATTATAGGATATGTGAAACAGTTTTGAGGTTTAGGTAATGTTACAGTGTAATGTGTATACATTTTACAAGCATAGGTATATTTTATTCGTTTATGGAAAAAGCCTAGCCCGATGCAACTCGAGAATAATAGAATTCGTATTACGTACAATTTTTCTGAACTTATAATGGAAGGAATAATAAATTTTCACAGGCTCAATCCTCAGGATTCGCCATTTCACTTCTTGTGGTGGCCTGCTGCAGGCCCCGCTGCACGCCCCGCTCCAGGCACAGTGAAGCTTCGGTCTAATGCCTCATGCACGTGTCCGTTGATTGTAACCTTTGTCCGGTAGTAAACTATGTGTCCTGGGATCCAGTTAACCGCAGGGAACCCTCCGATCCATGGACCGTTGTGTCCCTCTACGAAAGTGAACCATATTTGCACCTCGTTTTCATCTGGATCAGAGACATTTCATTAGTTCAAAATTTCGTCGGAAAGTGACGAGCGCAATGGCCAGTTAAATCATTTGAATGTCTTACCTGTAAGCGGCTGGTTTAGGCGTCCAAAAAACTCGAATTGCTGAATCCCCGCACCCTGGATTGATACTTCGAATCCTTGACCATTATTAGTTATTCGGACAACAGGTGTTGGAATTGCGTCGAAAACCTCACCACCCACGAAAACATTCGCAGCGGATACCGCAGCAAGGAATATAACTATTTTCATCGTTGAAGTTTGTCGAGTATATCAAGTAGACTGACGAAGAAAATACAGAGTTGAGAGGCAACTATTTTGCGTTGATCCAGTCGAGTGATGAAGGCACTAAAATGGAGCAGCTTTTATACAAAAAGTGTGCGGATGCGCGGGGGAGTTTGGAATCCACGAGAAACGGACGTCGATCACACGTAGTCAGTACACGTGGTCAGCGATACCGTTCGTAGAGCCAATGGGATGTGCGGTTGTTCGAAATCTGTCACGGTCAATGATAACTGCTCGTAAACCAAGTAGAAGGTTCGAAATTGCACGAGAAACAGCCGTAAACACGTAGTGGATAACAATAGCCGCTCGCAGAATCGAGTGACACGTTAGGGGTGAGGATCCGGTTGTTGGGCAATTTGCACGACCCGATGCGTTTATGATCACGAAGTACCTAAACTCTGGTTTGTTGTATAAAACAAATACAAAAGCAAAATAAGTTCGTAGGTAGAACTTTGAGTGAATCGATAACTTTGGATTTGAATCTTCATTCAAATTGATTTTCAATCAAGTGAATTTTGGGTCCTTATTCGGATACCCCCTATAACCGATGTTGAAATAGTTCTATTTGAATGATCACATTTCGAAGATGCATAATTGTGAAGGAGCGTCGTCGGAGTGAATTTTCTTATAACACTCACGCATGAAAAGCGGAATCGCCTAGTAGTTTAGCGGGACAAAAGCTGCCGAATATAGTAGATTGTGTAACAAGGAGGCAAACTCGGTCTTTTCATACCGACCGTTAGTTTGCAATACAAGTCGTAGACAAGCGTGTACGCGAGCCGAAGGCGAGTGTACATGCGAGGCGAAGACGAGTATTGCAAATAGGCGAGGCGAAAATACCGTTGCCTCCTCCTTGTTGCACATTGTACTTTATATAACAAGAGTATGATCTACGCGTTTTGAGGTTAGGTCGAACCGTCGAAGAATCTGACAGCGGACTCGCGCTGAGTACGATGACCACCACCTTTCATTCCTAGGACAGTCACTTTTCTAGTCCTAGAAGCCAAAGTTATACTTTTCTGTACTGTGTGCGCGCGCATTCGGAGCTCACTCCCACTGTCATGGAAACGGCCACTTTCTGTCCCGAAAACTACCATCGAAAAACGCGTGAATCATACTCGCGTTATATAAAATTTATTTTTGTAACACATGCACGATTTCTGCGTTTTTTTTACCTATTAAGCGGGCCTAAAGTGACCTTTTTTTGACCGGCTCGAATAAGCGGGCAAAAATGGATTCATTTTTGCCCGCTTTTTAAACAGTGTATATGAGGCATTCCATGCCAACTCGACCAATGATTTTCCCTCATCATTTTTGATTTGTTTCATAATTTTTTCTATGGTTGCCCTCAGTTTCAAAAACACTGTGTAATTTTTTCAGATTTTTTCAGATTAGCCGTTAATTTTTTACGTATTTTCAAAACTCCAAACAGATGGACATTTTTGAAAATTTTGAAAAAATTCTCAAAAGTACTTTGTTCCAACACCATCATTTTGGGATATATTAAAAAGTGGAACCAATTTTTCTTATTTTTTTTTGCATATTAAAAAAAAACCTATTCGATAATTATGGTCCTATCGGCTCCGAAAAGTTTTAGAGTACGAATTATTATATTTTGAGTAAAAACGGGTTATAAAAATAAACGAGGCGAAGGTTTCTGTTATAAGACATTTTATCAAATCAATTATTATTAATAATCTTAATGCGATTATCAAATAAAATGTCTTATAACAGAAATCTTCGCCTCGTTTATTTTTATAACCCGTTTTTACTAAAAATACGCGTAATTCGTACTCTAAAATAAGCTAAGTTTCACTTTTTTCAAAAAGTTTTTATAGTAGATTCGTGGTAGTCGAGTGTAACGCACGGTCTTCCTTCACGTGATTACGTATCCGGATTTGTCCAATTTCTTTTTCCGTAACAAAAATCCCAATGAATCCATAAGGTTTTCAATTTTTGTTGTTAACTAAGACGTTATTCAAATACATAATACTTACTGTAAACTTTTGAACATTGATTCTGACGCAGTCGCTATAGTTTGTATATGTGCTCAGGTATACGCAAGCTACTGTGTCACAATCAACTTTCCCAAGTGTACACTGTACTTTTTTTCGTTCACCCTCCAATATAACGATTTTTATTTCAAAATTATGATGTTCTAGACCTCTCTCTCTGGAGAGTTACGTATATATTATGTGAATTGCCCCCAATTTAATATGTGAATAATTAATATTAAATGTTTACTTTTTGTTGTGTTGATTCACTGGTAGAAGGTTCGTGTGTTCTTTTCAGTGATTCCGCTCCATGTATTAGTTTTTCCAAAGGCATCTTGTGTGCTATCAACTTCTCTGTGTCTTCCGAAGAATACACTGAAACGTGTGTGAGTGACGATGATCCTCTCTTTATACATATATCCACTCACCCTAATTTTCTCGCCTTTTTGGTAGCTAATCGTGTTTGCAAATTCAGTGACCTGAACTTCCGACTTATATTTTCCATCACTGATTGATCAGATTCCAATCACAGTTTTTTTCTTGTATTTTTTTTTCTTTAAATACAGTTTTCACGTATCCTTCGATAGCTGCAATGAAACGAAATATTTGTTTTAGTTGATTGCTTTGAACGTGTATTGATGCGGTATACCTATCCGTTCGTCGTAGGAAAGTGCGGTTTCAAGCGTCACTATTTTGGCTGGTTGCATTTCACATTTTTCAGATCTTCTTCCCAATGTGTTGACGATGCTATTTTCTTGGAAAGTCAAGTCAGTTGTGACGTTTCCCATGCTGTACGTCGTTTCTCTTGGCTTGACCAAGACACCATCGAGATGTATGATCTGTTATAATCAGAGAATGTATATATTTTAATTGCATGATAGTTCATTCGTAGAATATTTTCTATGCATGAAACCTCACATGATTTGGTGTAATAAATGGTAAGATTCGATCGATTTCTTCATTCCAGGTTGTAATTTGTACTCTGGATCCCACTCCGTTATTGAGAACAAATTTGAATATTCTGTATCTGTTTCCACCTTCTTTATAGATTGGCGCGTTAACGCTCTTTACCAAGGCTACGATTTCACTGTGAAATATAATATTTGTTCATTTTTTTTCATTAAAAAAAGGCATTTTGCGTTTATGTTTGCTCTCAAGGAAATATTTGTCGCACCTTCGGTTGCCCATGCACTTCAGATGTAACAGATCCGAATACATACTATGAGTTTTCCCATATCGCGTGTCTGATGGCATAAGGTCGTAAGCGCCAAAAACGCGATTTTTGTGGCAAAAGGTCGTATATCTTTTTTTTTCCACGCCATTCGTTCTGAAAACGGTCAAAACGTATAGATCAATTGAAATTACGAGATCGAAAAATGTAAGTGCAAAAGGTCGTAAGTTTGGCGGATACCTCGTTCTTGCATTACAATTTCCAAGGAAAATAAAGAAACAACGTCAAGGCAAAACGTTGTATTTTTTTTCATGATTTCTCATGATTTTTTCAAATAGCTGTAAATACTCGTGTAACTCAAAGATAAATTGAATCAACGACCGTTTGAAAAAATTAGATAAAAAATATTAGTATTTAAAAGCAGAAGGTCGTAAGCGCGATTTCTTTATTTCTTTTATTTTTCATGATTTTTTCAAATAGCTGTAAAAACTCGTAAAACGCAAAGATAAATTGAAAGAACGACCATTTAAATGAAAATCGATAAAAAATATTGGTAGTTAAACGCAGAAGGTCGTAAGCGCCATCTTTTTTTCATTTTTCATGACTTTTTCAAGCTTTTTCTTTTTTTTTTAATAGAAGCGGGAGTTATTTCAGTATAGATGGTTGCTGAAACATTTTCCTATGTCACACCGGATTTTTTTATCAATTGATTTTCAAATTATCAGATTTTTCAATTATGTCGATCAATATGACCATTTTCAAAAATCGTAGACAATACGTCTCGTGGCGAAGAAAAAACAAAAAAAAAAACTGAGTCATTTTCAAACTGAGAACAATCATATAAAAAATCGCGGACCAAATCCGAGAGATCAAGAGTCAAGCCCAGGTCGATTTGGCATGAAATGCCCCAGATATGGTTGCCTGGTTCAGGCGCACCGACCTGCCCACATATTGAAAAACTCATAGTATAGTAGTAGCTGGATAAAATAATATCATGCCAAATGTGTTATTGGATATTCGTATCTGTTTTTCGATGCAAATGTGTATTTCTGTGTTGAGTACGTAACGCGCCACAAAACGATTTTAGATAAGTTTTATAGTTGTTTTATAGTTGTACTTACACAGTTGTGTCAAATGGTGCGATCGTTGCAAGAGATTCATCTTCTATGTTGTCCAAGATATTTTGTTCTTCAAATGGCTGCTGTTGCATGCGACTTTCGTCGTCTCATTTTATGTCTGATAAATTCATGTTCCTAAATATCGCGTCAGTATCTTCAGATTCCAGAAGAATTCTTCTTCGTCCCCTCCAATTTCTGACACATTTTTCTTTCCGATTTGATCCAGTATTGATTTCTCGATCTTTTCATGACCGCTGCGAGTTCAATACTTTTTCACCGATTAATAATTAACAGATAATTAACAGATAATAAATTTTTACTCGTGAAAATATTTCACTTGTTTCGTTATTCGAGTATTTGAAGTCATTTTGTTTTGTTTTATGATCCAATCAAATTATAGATTTAGGAAGAAACAACCGAGGAAACAACCAATATGTACCAATGTAATGTGTACCAATACAACTCAAATGAAGAAACTGTAATATTTTTCGATTTGTCTACTTTAAAATCTCTGAGCAAAAGATTTCTATCATCTCGAAATTAATTATCATAAATTTATAAAGAATGGTGTGGGTAAAGAACTGAAACCCGTGAATATCGTCTATATTTTATTATAAAATCGAGCAAATTATTTATTCATAAAAAATCATTGGACGAACGTACTCTTTGTATAATTTTTTAATGAAATTGATCAAAAATAGTATAATAGGTAAAATTATATACATAGAGATTTTATTAGAAAAAAAAAAAAAAAACGACAACATAATTGAAATAATTAAAACGACAATATATTGTATAAATAAAATTAGGACAAAACAGAACAATACAATCTTCGCTACTCTAAACCACGTGGATTTTATAGGTTATAACAAATTGTCTTTTTTTTTTAGAATAAAGAAATTCTGAGTTCAAAAATGAAGTTATCAAAGGGTAATTGAAATATAATGATGATTCGAAACATGTCTGCACCTGGACGCCAGGAACTGCGATGGACCTGCACACACACACAGACACATAATAATAGAGAGAAAAAGGACATAGTTACCGGCTCATGAAATCAACAACCGACCATAGTTACGTGGCGAACGAAGAGAAAAAAAACCAATCAAAGAAGTGTCCAAGAAAATGTACTGGAACCTTGTGTGTTCGTTTCATCACTCACCATTTCAACACAAGAACAGGATGAAAATTCAATTGGATTTCCACTGTTCAATGTTTTGTTCCGGAGTACGTAGAGCTCGTTCTTCGTCAACTTTATATGATCGTAAATATTATAGGATATGTGGAACAGTTTTGAGGTTCTAATCACAGTGTAATGTGTATACATTTTACAAGCATATATTTTAATCATTTATGGAAAAAGCCTAGCCCGATGCAACTTGAGAATAATAAAATTCCAATTACGTACAATTTTTCTGAACTTATAATGGACGGAATAATAAATTTTCACAGGCTCAATCCTCAGGATTCGCCATTTCACTTCTTGTGGTGGCATGGTGTCACCAGGGACACGTTATGGGCCTCCCGCACGCCCGCGCCCCGCTGCAGGTCCCGCTGCACGCCCGCGCCCCGCTGCACGCCCGCGCCCCGCTACACGCCCACGCCCCGCTGCAGGTCCCGCTGCACGCCCGCGCCCCGCTACACGCCCGCGCCCCGCTGCAGGCTCCGCTGCAGGCTCCGCTGCAGGCTCCGCAGCAGGCTCCGCTGCAGGCTCCGCTGCAGGCCCCGCTGCAGGCCCCGCTGCAGGCACTGTGAAGATTTGGTTTAATGCCTCATGCACGGTTCCGTTGACTTGAACCTTTGTCCGGTAGTGAATTATGTCTCCTGGGTTCAGGTTAATCAAGGAGAACCTTCCGATCCATTGACCTTGGGGTGGCTCTACGTAACGGAACGCCATATCCTCAAAGCTGCCACCTGGATCAGAGACATTTCGTTAGTTCAAAATTTCGTCGGAAAGTGACGAGCGCAATGGTCAGTTAAATCATTTGAATGTCTTACCTCCAAGCGCCCGGCGTATGGTTCCATGAAACTCGAATACCTGAATCCCCGCACCTTCGATTGCTACTTCGAGACCTCCAGTATTACCAATCATTCGGAGAACAGCTGTTGGAATTGCGACGAAACGTCGGCCGGAAACCTCAACACCCACGAAAACATTCGCAGCGGATACCGCAGCAAGGAATATAACTATTTTCATCGTTGAAGTTTGTCGAGTATATCAATTAGACTGACGAAGAAAATACAGAGTTGAGAGGCAACTATTTTGCGTTGATTCAGTCGAGTGATGAAGGCACTAAAATGGAGCAGCTTTTATACAAAAAGTGTGCGGATGCGCGGGGGAGTTTGGAATCCACGAGAAACGGACGTCGATCACACGTATTGGTCAGCGATACCGTTCGTAGAGCCAATGGGATGTGCGGTTGTTCGAAATCTGTCACGGTCAATGATAACTGCTCGTAGACCAAGTAGAAGGTTCGAAATTGCACGAGAAACAGCCGTAAACACGTAGTGGATAACAACAGCTGCTCGCAGAATCGAGTGACAGGTTAGGTGGGGTGAGGATCCGGTTGTTGGGCAATTTGCACGACCCGATGCGTTTATGATCACGTAGTAAACTCTGGTTTGTTGTATAAAACAAATACAAAAGCAAAATAAGTTCGTAGGTAGAACTGAATCGATAACTTTAGATTTAAATCTTTATTCAATTCGATTTTCAATCAAGTGAATTTTGGGTCCTTATTCGGATACCCTCTATAACCGATGTTGAATTAATTGTATTTTAATGATCACATTTCGAAGATGCATAATTGTGAAGGAGCGACGTCGGAATGAATGTTCTTATAACACTCACATGAAAAGGGGAATCGCCTAGTAGTTTAGCGAGACGAAATCTGCCGAATAAATTTATTCCTACCCGACTACGATAAAATGACCATATTTCGCCCCTGAAACGCGGGTCGAAAGTCATCAATTTCGGAACAGAGGGGAAAAAAGTAAATTTCCGGGCAAAAAGTAAATTGCCGGGCAAAAAGGTCCACTTTTTTGCCCGGTAACTTACTTTTTTGCCCGCTTATTCACTTTTTCTTCCTTGTATTCGAAAATTGACGACTACTTTCCGCCCGCGTTGCAGCGATGGAATATGATCATTTTATCGAGGACGGGTAAAAAGAAGTATATGCCACATGGGAGGAACGCGATTTTCACCTCGTGCTCGTGCTGCCCTCGCTGCCCTTGCTTCACTCGCCCGCCGTTCGGACCGTCCTGATATTTGGGAAGCCGCAGTCAAGGTAGCGAAGCAGTGCCTCAACAAGCGGTTATGAACTCAAGGCCACTGACACCTGTGTCAAGCGATCCGTCCAATTTGACAGTGCTGACCCCGGCATACTTCTTGATTAACGACTCCCTAATACAACCAGTCCAACCAAACTTGGAGACGGTACCTGACAATCGCCTGTCTCGGCAGGTCCTTCATTTGGTTACACCGGACCTATCTATTTTTAGCACTGCGCTCGCAGTAGCGCTAGGAGAGAGACGAATCTCTCAATCCCAAAGTGAAGTTATGGCGTGGACTCAACGACTGAACAGGACCGAACGGTTCAGTGCTGCAACCCAGGAGAGCTGCGACAGCAACGATGCTCTCTCACAAGAAAAGCCTTGACCGTGATCCAAAGGACCGATCAATCAAGCGCTGCTGTCTAATGAGCACTAGGACAAAGTGGATGCTCAGATTGAGAAAAATCGAAATAAGGACAATCCTGATCACTGATCCACACGTTCAATCGATTTCAAAGCTGTGCTAGTGCAAGCGCTAGAAGATGATGATGCTCTTAGACCCAATTAGGGGATTCCTAAGTGACGGTCAACATATATGACCAATCTATATTCAGTCTGAACTTACGGAATTAAAAACCAAACCGAAGCTTCCATTTCTTATCAGGAAAACCAAAAACTGGTGATTCTAAAGCAATGAAAGAGAACCTGTTTTGCTGAGGCATCTGAGAGCTTCCGAGCCACACCCGAAGGGTAGAACAAGCTAATCAAACTCTGAAGGTGGGGATAACAGCAGCAACCACCTGGCTGGACTGGGGTCATCAGAGCAAGCTATCTGGAGAATGGAAAACAAGAATTGATTTCAGAAATCGATTCAATTACAACAGCTCCTGTCGAGGGTGATAAACTCCCCGCCAATAAGTTACTCAGACCCTGACTCTTGAGTCGACCCATCTTCATCGTCACCCCAATATCAACTGGTCGAGGCATAGATTGATACATTATTGATTCATTAAATCTTGGTATATTGCAAGAAGTTCCAATCTTTATGCTTAGGCCTCTCACTGAAGATAGAAAGATAGATAGATAGAGATTTATTCACCATGGGATAAAATCCCCTTGGTGCAGACAGGTACAGAAATATACATGTATACAAAAATATAACCTAGAAGTAATCTTAATAATTAACAAAAATGAGATCTCAATAGCATAGGAGCTGAAAAGATAATATAAAAAACAAGGGAAAACAGAAAACGCAAACAAAAACAAGATAAAACAAAATAAAAGAACGAGAGAGGAAGCGATTCTCAGAAACCAGTATTAGAACGATTTTCAGCTCCTCGATAATCTCAATTCTCAACCGTAGATAGCCAGTAAGGCCTTCAAAGGTATTGGAAATTACTATATTTTCCAAAGACCAGCTGAGGAGGATATACTGATCCATACAGGATATGTGAATAGATTTGAACGTGAGAAGGATGACGGTAGACTTATGAGAGGCTTCGCAGCTCCTCTCAGAGCTACGCTGTGGTCAAATTTTGTCTTATTGACCAAGAAACTTGGATAACTAGCAGGATCCGAGTATAGTTACCCTGATAGGTAGCTAATTGAAGTAAAATATCACTTTCGTGAAACCTCTGTTCACATATGGTTAGAAGCTAATATACAGTTGTTAATAAACAGGCCTATAGGTATATACAGTATACTATGTGTACTTTACCAGCAGTCAGATGGAGGAAGATTATTGAAGTTTGGGCCACTATGCAGACACTGATTGAGCACATAGCAATGTGAAGTTTTTTCCTGGGTCCAAAACTAGACTATCGTAACAGATTCACCACTAATGTGAAGAATCTGATCCAGTCCTTGTATGAGGATATCCGGCTAGTACAGATTTTCTCTAGTTACGTTTGGTTACTGTAGAGCTCAAAGAAGATGAGCTTGTCCCCCAAGTGAAGGAGAGTATAAAATACTCAGTTGGCTCTTTACATTCAAAACCTATGCATAGATTATACGCCTAGAATTTAGGCTGCGAATCTAACTTCTTCGTTTTCACAAACGAAATGACTTCTGAAGCTGAATGATAATAAAAGCTTGAAATTGAAATACTAGCTGCTTCTCCAAGCAAATATTGATAATAACTCAGAATTTCACTGAGTATCATGTTCACAATACCGGATCATGAATGATCGAATACGATTGAAAACGAGTACATGTACTCAGAATTACTGGAATGTATTCTGCGGGTCAAAAATGCCAGGCATCAGATCTACTGCGTACGTGGTGTTCAGTTAGAGTTGACAATTTGACAATAATAAGTATTGTGTCCACATACATATGGAGTGATACAATAATTGAATTATCTAATTACAACTATTTGCCCTCAACGGGATAAGAACTAGGTTGTAGCAACTTTGAAAAACAAGGCATCGGTCCAGTACACATATTGCAAAGTCGATAGGGTATGTTCCAAAATTCATCTTAAAAAAAAAGACCCATGCAATGCAATCCTGCATAAAAATTGGGTAAGACGGAGTAGACTCGAAGCTGTTGTGCTTTTGCGCCGTGAGGCGCAAGCCAAGAGAATGCAAACGCCTTGGTACTATTATTTCGAGCGACGCTTGAGACTCCAACTGGCCTCAAATTTTCAATCCTAGTTTTGACGTTCTCTCATATCTATGAAAAAGACCGCAGGTCGATCCAGATCGCCTGCTATTATACCCTAATCTGCAAGGCTCTACCTGAATACAGTAGATCAGAGACAGAAATTCAAATACAAATGACAGAAAAATTCACTCAATTCTAAACTCTCGTGGGACCGATGAAATCTTTCGGGCACAAATTTGAGGTCATCTTATTGTATTACTTACAGTTACGGAAACTTAGTGAATATTCCTCTTTCGCATGGTCGAAGAGAAGACGAACTAGAGCCCAATTCTTAATTAGTATAACTGCAATCTTTGATCGCTAACCGCACTGAAAACTTGTTTATTCAAACCAATAGTAGCAGTATTAAAATATCGGTTGTCAATTCGGCACTACAAAAAAAAATCTTCTCAAAACTTTATCCAACGCTGATTCGAAAACGTGTTGTATATTTCTCACAATAGTTGATAATATTTCCAACTTAGTCACCTTAACAGCTACTAAGTTTTTCAACAGAGAAATTTTGTCTCGATGAATTGTAATAGCAAGTACTAAATTCATACATAGAAAGATTTGATGAAAATTGTTTGGTACTCTCTGAACATCTACATTTGTAATCTTGAGGATGAGACCCGAAGTATAATTGCACGATTAAACGAACTTACCTGTAAGTGAAGTTCGATCGTAATTATACGAGGGTCTCGTCCCAGGTGATTACAAACCCACCCTTAGCAAGCTTTGACCCGGCAAAAGTTCAAGGAAATTTCGTCACCATAATTGGTACAAACAATTGGTACAAACAATTGGTACCAGAAATTGGTACAAACAATTTTCGAAGGATACTCTAAACATATGAGGAGATATCGGGACGGTAGCACCACCTTAAGAAGGGCGCACTTTTTTAAAACTGAAAACGTGGCATTAGTAGGTCGGAGTAGCGGTACTACATTTGTGATCACCTCGGACGAGACCCTCGTATAATTACGATCGAACTTCACTTACAGGTAAGTTCGTTTAATCGTGCAATAATATAACGCTAGTGATCGTAAATATTATAGGATACGTGAAACAGTTTTGAGGCTCAGGTAATGTTACAGTGTAATGTGTATACATTCTACAAGCACATATTTTATTCGTTTATGGAAAAAGCCTAGCCCGATGCAACTTGAGAATAATAAAATTCGTATTACGTATAATTTTTCTGAACTTAAAATAGAAGGAATAATACATTTTCACAGGCTCAATCCTCAGGATTCGCCATTTCACTTCTTGTGGCGGCATGGTGTCACCAGGGACACGTTATTGGCCTCCTGCACGCGCGCGCCCCGCTGCACGCGCGCGCCCCGCTGCACGCCCGCGCCCCGCTGCAGGCCCCGCTGCAGGCCCCGCTGCAGGCACAGTGAAGATTTGGTTCAATGCCTGATGAACGTTTCCGTTGACTTTAGTCTTTGTCCGGTAGTGAATTATGTCTCCTGGGATCAGGTCAACGAAGGGGAACATTCCGATCCATGGATCGTTGGTTACGTCTACGAAACGGAAATGCATATCCTCCTCGTCGCCATCTGGATCAGAGACATTTCGTTAGTTCAAAATTTCGTCGGAAAGTGACGAGCGCAATGGCCAGTTAAATCATTTGAATGTCTTACCTATAAGCGGCCGGTTTAGGTTTCCATAAAACTCCAATTCCTCAATCCCCTCACCGTCAATTGATACTTCGAATCCTCCATTAGCAATAATTGAGATAACAGGTGTTGGAATTGCGTCGAAAACTTCACCACCCACGAAAACATTCGCAGCGGATACCGCAGCAAGGAAAATAACTATTATCATTGTAGAAGTTTGTCGAGTATGTCAAGTAGACTGACGAAGAAAAGACAGAGTTGAGAGGCAACTAGTTTGCGTTGATTCAGTCGATTGATGAAGGCACCAAAAATGGAGCAGCTTTCATACAAAAAGTGTGCGGATGCGTGGGGGAGTTTGGAATCCACGAGAAACGAACGTCGATCACACGTATTGGTCAGCGATACCGTTCGTAGAGCCAATGGGTTGTGCGGTTGTTCGAAATCTGTCATAGTCAATGATAACTGCACGTAGAACAAGTGGGAGGTTCGAAATTCCACGAGAAACAGCCGTTAACACGTATCGGATAATAATAGCTGCTCGCAGAATCGAGTGACAGGTTAGGTAGGGTGAGGATCCGGTTGTTGGGCAGTTTGCACGACCCGATGCGTTTATGATGACGAAGTAAACTCTGGTTTGTTGTTTAAACCGAATACAAAGGCAAAATAAGTTCGTAGGTAGAACTTTGAGCGAATCGATAACTTTAGATTTGAATCTTTTATTCAAATCGATTTTCCATCAACCACGGAAAATAAAGAATGGAATTGAAAGATCTATCATTCGTCGTGTGATGTCGCTGTGTTAAAATTACTCACTGGATAAGCTGATGTTCGTACGATGGCGTATAAATAAGCTAAGTTTCACTTTTTTTCTTGTTTTTATAGTAGATTCGTGGTAGTCGAGTGTGACGCACGGTCTTCCTTCAGGTGATTACTTATCCGGATTTGTCAAATTTCTTTTTCCGTAACAAAAATCCCAATGAATCAATAAGGTTTTCAATTTCTGTTGTTAACTAAGACGTTATCCAAATACATAATACTTACTGTACACTTGTGAACATTGATTCTGACGCAGTCGCTATAGTTTGTATATGGGTGCTCAGGTAGGGGAGAGTGGGGCACTATGGGTCAGTTTTCGCTTTTCGATTTTTCTAATTTTTTTGGAAAGATATTTGAAATTGTGACCAGGTGGAATTCATGACTCAACTCATTGGCAACAATGTCCAAAAACTAAAATTCGGATATCTTGCATAGCAAGAATAATAAAAATGCATTTCCAAAGAAGAATTTTTGACCCATTGTGCCCCACCCGTGGGGTACAATGGGTCACCCCATGGGGCACTACGGGTCAACCTGGTAATCAACTGAAAGTGATGCAATTTTCGACAAAATAATTTTTTTATTCAAATTAGTAAGCACCTAATGCCTTTTCCAGTCCAATTACTCAATCAGTCGGAATCATTGAATCAGTAGGAAAAAAACAGCGTCAACGTACATAAATGAGTATGAGATTGTGACATTTCTTTTACAAAAACATAATTTAGGAGTTAAAGTCGCGATTCCCGATAACGAACTGTCTACTGGGGATCATTTTGAACGTTAATTAGTGAAAAACCTGATCGGATGATGAAAATGTGCTATTTCCATGAATCTTAAATAAATTGACCCATTGTACCCCACGCTCGAATTTTTTCAACAAACTGATTTTACCTAACCAAAAAACGCATATTTAACTTTGGGCCATACGTGATTTTCTAGCCTAGGTATGTAAGTATTCATTGATATGATGACAATTGGCCGTATCTAATCCGTAAAAATGTGAAAACGAAACTCAGCAGGATTTTTTTTCCAACTTTGAGGGCGTCAAAACAAACTTTCAGTCACTGAAACGCACCATGTTGTAATAAAACGAGTAACGACACGTTAAAACAAGTGACTGTAGGTCACGAACCTGCCACCCAGGTGCCACCTCTTTACAACCCTCGAGGGCGGAGATGGCAGCATTGACCCATAGTGCCCCATGACCCATAGTGCCCCACTCTCCCCTATACGCAAGCTACTGTGTCACAATCAACTTTCCCAAGTGTACATTGTACTTTTTTCGTTCACCCTCCAATATAACGATTTTAATTCCAAAATTACAATGTTCTAGACCTCTCTCTCTGGAGAGTTACGAATGTACATATTATGTGAATTGCCCCCAATTTAATATGTGAATGTTGTAAAGGTTTTCTTAATATGTGAATACTAAATGTTTACTTTTTGTTGTGTTGATTCACTGGTAGAAGGTTCGTGTGTTCTTTTCAGTGATTCCGCTCCATGTATTAGTTTTTCCAAAGGCATCTTGCCTGCTATCAACTTCTCTATGTCTTGCGAAGAATACACTGAAATGTGCGTGAGTGACGATGATCCTCTCTTTATACGTATATCCACTCACCCTAATTTTCTCGTCTTTTTGGTAGCTAATCGTGTTTGCAAATTCAGTGACCTGAACTTCCGATTTATATTTTCCATCACTGATTGATCAGATTCCAATCACAGTTTTTTCTTGTATTTTTTTTTCTTTAAATACAGTCTTCACGTATCCTTCAATAGCTGAAATGAAAAGGAATATTTGTTATAGTTGATTGCTTTGAACGTGTATTGATGCGGTATACCTATCCGTTCGTCGTAGGAAAGTGCGGTTTCAAGCGCCACTATTTTGGCTGGTTGCATTTCAAATTTTTCAGATCTTCTTCCCAATGTGTTGACGACGCTATTTTCGTGAGAAGTCAAGTCAGTTGTGTCGTTTCCCATGCTGTACGTCGTTTCTCTTGACTTGGCCAAGACACCATCGAGATGTATGATCCGTTATAATCAGAGAATGTATATATTTTAATTTCATCATAGTTCATTCGTAGAATATTTTCTATGCATGTATCCTCACATGATTTGGTGTAATAAATGGTAAGATTCGATCGTTGTAATTTGTACTCTGGATCCCACTCCGTGATTGAGTACAAATTTGAATATTCTGCATCTGTTTCCACCTCCTTTGTAGATTGGCGCGTTAACGCTCTCTACCAAGCGTACGATTTCACTGTGAAATATAATATTCTTTCATTTTTTTCATTAAAAAAAGGCATTTTGCATTTATGTTTGCTCTCAAGGAAAATTTGTCGCACCCTCGGTTGCCCATGCACTTCAGATGTAACAGATCCGAATACATACTGTGAGTTTTCCCATATCGCGTGTCTAATGGCTTAAGGTCGTAAGCGCCAAAAACTCGATTTTGGTGGCAAAAGATCGTATAATTTTTTTTTTTCACGCCGTTCGCTCTGAAAACGGTCAAAACGTGGAGATCAATTAAAATTACGAGATCAAAAAATGTGAGTGCAAAAGGTCGTAAGTTTGGCGGATACGTCGTTCTTACATTACAATTTTCAAAGAAAATTAAAAAACAACGTATAAAGGCAAAACGTCGTATTACTTTTTTTCATGATTTTTCATGATTTTTTCAAATAGCTGTAAAAACTCCTGAAAGGCAAAGAAAAATCGAAATCGACAACGATTCGAAAATTCAGAGAAAAAAAACCAAGGCAAAAGCAGAAGGACGTAATCACGAATGAAAAAAAAAAATTGGTCCAATATTATTCACCCAATATTAAATAATATAATTCACCCAATATTAAATTTCAACGTTTATAAACGAATCTTCGGGTTTTTATCAAAAAAAAAATAAATAAATAACCTTTTGCCGTTACGAACAGCAAAAAGTCGGATAATGGCGCTTACGTCCTTATGCCATTAGACACGCGATATGTGGGCAGGTCGGTGTGCCTGAAGCAGGCAAGCATATATGGGGCATTTCATGCCAAATCGACTGGGCTTGACCCTTGACCTCTCGGATTTGGTCCGCGATTTTTTATATGATGATTGTTCTCACTCTGAAAAGGACTCAGTTTTTTTTTTTGCCACGAAACGAAGTTATTGTCTACGATTTTTTTAAATGGTCATATTGATCGACATAATTTAAAAATCTGAAAAAATTCGGAAAAATCGTCTGTCAGATATCAACATTTTTTAGCCTAGAGGCGAAGTGAGGAAAATTTTTCTTCTCACCGTTTTCAAGCTTTTTCTGGGTTTTTTTCTCCAATAGAAGCGGGAGTTATTTCACTATAGATGGTTGCTGAAACATTTTTCTATGTCACACCGGATTTTTTTTATGAATTAATTTTTAAACTATCAGATTTTTTAATTATGTCGATCAATATGACCATTTTAGAAAATCGTAGACAATACGTCTCGTGGCGAAAAAAAAAACAAAAAAAACTGAGTCATTTTCAAACTGAGAACAATCATATAAAAAATCGCGGACCAAATCCGAGAGATCAAGAGTCAAGCCCAGGTCGATTTGGCATGAAATGCCCCAGATATGGTTGCCTGCTTCAGGCGCACCGACCTGCCCACATATTGAAAAACTCATAGTATGTAGCTGGATAAAATAATATCATGCCAAATGTGTTATTGGATATTCGTATCTGTTTTTCGATGAAAATGTGTATTTCTGTGTTATATATGTACGTAACGCGCCACAAAACGATTTTAGATAAGTTTTATAGTTGTTTTAGAGTTGTACTTACACAGTTGTGTCAAATGGTGCTATCGCTTCAAAAGCTTCATCTTCTATGTTGTCCGAGATATTTTGTTCGTCCAATAGCTATTGTTGCATGCAACTTTCGTCGTCTAATTTTATGTCTGATAAATTCATGTTCTTAAATATCACGCCAGTATTTTCGGATTCCAAAAGAATTCTCTCTTCGGCCCCTCCAATTTCCAACACATTTTTCTTTCCGATTTGATGCATTATTGATTTCTCGATCTTTCTATGACTGCTGCGAGTTCAATACTTTTTCACCAATTAATAATCAGCAAATAATAAATGTTTACTCGTAAAAATATTTCACTTGTTTCGTTATTCGAGTATTTGAAGTTATTTTGTGTTGTTTTATGATCCAATCAAATTATAGATTTAGGAAGAAACAACCAATATGTACCAATAATACAACAACTCAAATGAAGAAACACACGAGTGGTTTTGTTTTACGTCTATCTTCACAGCATTATAAATTATGTGAAAAAAATTGTGTATGCGATCCGATCTCAAAAATCGTTACTGAATCGTCTTGGTGCCGTATTTATCGATGAATAATTTTGTCATTGATAATCAGTTCTGACTTATTTGCTTATTACTGTTGATTATCTGTTGAGTAACATGTCGAATAAAATCAGTAAAAATCTGTTCAGTTCTGATTCTGTGTTGGATAATCTTCAGCCGCAAGATTCTACAGTATGAGTATGACATAATTGAAATTTGCATGGATCTACTGCAGATAACTTATACGGTATCTGATGGAACAATCCTTATTATAAAGTCTACGCCCGTAATCTTTGTACACAGGAGTTACTTGTTTCATCATTTGGTATGGCAAAGTTATATGAATATGAAAGCTAGTTCTATTTTTAGGGAAGTGATCGGATAAATTACAATTTTCGTTTATTTAAACACTGAAGTTCGGCTTCAAATCAGTGTATAGTTTAATTTCAAAGTTTTTGTAATATAGTTTTAAGTGAATAAATCATAGTATTTCAAATTTCAACTTTTATTTTCAATTTCGTTTTATATTTTTAGAATCAGTATTCAACTCTTGAATCATTAGACATTTCTTCCTTTAACCTCTGACTTATCTGTGAGTGATCAGTGACAAGAGACACGGACTATAACATCGAGCTCATACGTAGTACGAGAGCCCGTCGATACGCCTAACAGCACCCCTGTACGTAGCGCACACGCACGATTACACCTGTGGCCTCCTACTCAAGACAACGGAAGCTAAGTCTCGACGCATGTTACGAAAATCTTTCATTTTCCATTCCATTCTATTTAGTATTATAATTACCTATATATTTCACACCAACAAAATCGAACACTCAAACAATTGAAGCCACTACACAACTTATTAAATTAACGTCATAAGAGTGTTATTGTTATAAGAGAGTAACAAGAGAATTGTGTCATCTTAAAGATTTAACCCGTATAAAAAACATAAGTCTGAAAATAATAATCAATAAAAAAAAAGCGGAAGTCTGTTATTACTTGTAAAACAGATACTCTAAACATCTACAATTGTAATCTCGAAGAACGAGACTCGAAATATAATTGAAAATCAAACGAACTTACCTGTAAGTGGAGTTCGATTGGAATTATATGAGAGTCTCGTTCGAGATGATTACAACCCACCCATAATCCCGAACCCAGTTCCCGCTTGTATTTTTTATTTTTCTCAAATAGCTTTAGAGTATGAAGAACGGCAAGATGGCGGACACCGAGAGGGGGTTCCCCGCCGATTTTTTCGGTTACTCTCTGAATATTGTGACTCAACCTAGCAGAAAGTGGCGGTACTACAATTGTAATCATC
The DNA here is from genome assembly GCA_018420115.1 of Euura saliciscinereae. Taxonomy (NCBI): domain Eukaryota; kingdom Metazoa; phylum Arthropoda; class Insecta; order Hymenoptera; family Tenthredinidae; genus Euura; species Euura saliciscinereae. The sequence goes on from JAFFZH010013177.1 coordinate 31,842, forward strand.
TCGGACGAGACTCTCATATAATTCCAATCGAACTTCACTTACAGGTGAGTTCGTTTGATTTTCAATCAATATTGAATCCGGATTCTGAATCACCCCGTATTGTCTGCCATCTGTATCATTCGATATTCAGAATATTCAAGGCAAAACAAAACATTATCGGGCTGAACGTTACGACAGCCAAAACGTCATACATTTGAAATATAAATTTAACCGCAGATAACATATAACATAAGTCGCTATAGGGACAATTTTCGAGAGTTATCATTTTGCAAATTTTTATATAATTTTTGTATGCAATAAGGATAGGCCAGAATATTGTTATTGTGAAAATCGATGTTTCGTTTTCCCGGAATATTGATTATCGCATAACAAATTTTTAGAATGACTGAACGTTCAAATAAATAACCCTTTCGCTGATACAGCTGTTCGATTTTTTAGGCACGTCGATAAGAAAAAAATCGTTCTTCTAATGTTCCGTGATTTTTAGATTCGTATGGAAAAAATCGAGATATCGGCCGTTCTGTTTTTGATCGTTCGAAATTTGTACCAGCATCCATTTTTTTTTAAATTAATCCAGAGTGCCATTTGACGTATCGAAAACAGGCATGAAAAATATTGTAGGGGCACCCGCGTTCAGTAACGGTTCGGCAAGAATTACGTTTTTCGCACGAGCCGCTGGCTTTGCGTCCGGCTCGCCAGGCACACCAGCGACGCGTACCAAAACCATCACCTCGCCCTACAAACAGTCACTTTACGCGCATGCCACATAAATATCTATAATAGTATCGGGCTTGCGCGTAAGGTAACTATTCGGCAAGTTCTATGTTTTTGGGATGCCCCCCCCCCCTTCCCCAATATATATCCATAGCACTCGACACCTGGGAAAATCTTACTTCGCGTTTGATCGACCATCGATTAATCTGCGCTGGACCGCGGCCCATGGTCAAACTTAAACTGAAATGTACTGTGACAATCGGAGTTCGTTGATATTAGTAATCCTCTTTACCGTTGCCTCTGCCACTCAAGGAGTAAAAGAATGCTTAGCGTTGTTTTCGGAACACTAAATCTATTCTGATGAAGTATATGACCAGATGCATGAAGTCTAATGCTTATTCACATTATACTATATCATTAATTTATAATCAATACTGAATAATATTCTTTCTTTGTAGGTTCTGGAGGTTCTCTTATCCCGATCAAACGGGGGGAGATATTTTTAATCTTGGAAAACCATTTGGCTGCGGATATCAACGTCCAAGTAGAACATGTGGAACGAGAGTTATCAGACAAAAGCAAATGTGCCATTCGCATTCACCAAGATGCCAAGGAAAATTTGGCAAAGGCAATCTCCAGAATGCGCTCAAAATGGCAAGAGTCAGGAAGAAAGTTGGCCAATTTTCTTTAAAAAAAATCAAGCGTGGTTGGACACAGACATAGCTTTTCCCGCTGATTCTGTACCAAATGAAGCCAGCGCACGTGGTCGTCCCTCGCTGGAGTTTGCTGCACTGAGTGAGCGATCAAAACGACGAAAAACAGAAGAACTTCGTCAAACTCATACCGCTGAGAAATTGTGCTATGCAGCGCAAATGAGTCTCCGCTCTTCGGGAGAAGTAATGTCTTCGAGAAAGGTCAAAGACGTTATAACACCCGCACCTTCACCCACATTATCAAGGACACAGCATACTCCGCTATCAATAGATGAAGCTCTTTCCGTTATCGTCGAAGCCAAACTTCCCAGACATCAGTACAATGTAATAAGAAATTCGATGAAAAAGCATAACTGTCATCTATATCGAAGCTACGATGCAATCAGAGAGGCCGAAGCATTATGTTACCCACCACGATCTAGTATCTCCGTTACCGAAAATTCAAAAATCTCTCAAGTCTGAACTGGGGTTGATAGTGGATCGTCCAAAGCCTGGGTATGGGAGTACCAACGATGGAAACACAGCACGGCGTTTTTTTGAAAACTGCGAGACAACGTCAGTGAAAACTGGCTTGGATGAAGATCTTATAAAAAGATTTCATGTTATTCTGCGAGTTATCTCGAGTGGGTACGAAACCAACGTGGACAACGTTAAAGAATATGCTTTGGAAACTGCGAGACTATACGTGCGTGATTATTCATGGTATTACATGCCAACAACCGTCCACAAAATATTGATCATGGTCCTTTGATAATAGCTTCGGCTCTTTTACCGATTGGACAATTATCAGAGGAGGCTCAAGAAGCAAGAAACAAGGACGTTAAGAAATTTCGAGACGGATTTTCTCGTAAATCATCGCGTGAAAATACCATGCAGGATGTTTTGAACTGGCTGCTAGTGTCATCTGACCCTTTCATCACAAACCTAAGGCAACTACCTCCAAAGAAATATGAACAGATGTCCCCAGAAGCTGATGCGCTACTAGCTGGAACAAATACGCCTGAGGCACAACAAAATCTTTATCCGAATTCGGTTTAAAATATTTTTTGTAATTTTTTTAAATAAATACTCTATTAACCGTATCACAAGGGGACAATTACTTTTTCATAAATTTCCCAATACTTTTTTAATGTATTATAGCAGCCGCCATTTTGTTTTTCAAAATTTTGATTTTGGATTCGTAATCAGCGGCCCCAAGAACATAAAGAAAGTAGAATTTCGATCGAATTTATTGGTAAATTTTTGATCCAACCGGCCATATTGGAGCCGCCATGTTGTTTTTTGAAATTTTGATTTTGGATTCGTAATCTGCGACCCCAAAAACGGTAGCATACCAAATTTGTGAAAGTTCCGATAGTTCCCTGATTAATGGCCACGAATTCGTACAAATTCGCCACTGTGCGATCGCAGAAACGATAGTAATACTGACTACCAAGCAGTGGCTCGTGGCGTGGATAATTAATAACAGGTCAACGCTTTTTACAACCCAGTTGTTTACATTTCGTTGGAGCCTTTCGAATTCCATAGAAAAGTTCTTCAATTTCATATTATACAGCAGAAATCGGATCATGGCTAGCATTATCTCGTGAACATCCAGTTTTTCTATGGACAGAAAAAATCCAATCGAAGAAGTCTCCAAGAAAATCTACTGGAACCTTGTGTGTTCGCTTCATCACTCATCAAAATTCAACTTGATTTCCACTGTTCTCTGTTTTGTTTCATGAGTACGTGGAGCTTGTTCTTCGTCAACTTTATATGATCGTAAATATTATAGGATATCGCGTGTCTAATGACATAAGGTCGTAAGCGCCAAAAACACGATTTTGGTGGCAAAAGGTCGTATAATTTTTTTTTTCGGCATTCGCTCTAAAAATGACCAAAATGTATTAGATCAATTGAAATTTCGAAATCGAAAAATGTAAATGCAAAAGGTCGTATGTTGGGCGGATACGTCATTCTTTCATTTCGATTTTTGAGCAAAATAAAAAAAAAACGGTAAAAGCAGAAGGTCGTATCCGCCATTTTTTGTTATTTTTATTTTTCAGGATTTTTTCAAATAGTTGTTACGTCTGGACCTTCAGTCCATACTCACCCTATATCTATCTATTAGTAATACTTAATACTTATTAGCTTATAGTAATTAGATAGTCTGCTTCCTGCGCTCTTATTTCTTTTCGCTTGAAGCTGGAGTCTCACGCGCTATCTGAGGCTGTGCATCCGGACTGCTTGTGGGAAACTGCACATCGTCCGATGCACACTCAGCTGCACGTGGCCTCCCACTTTAACTCTTCCGGAGGTTACCTGTTTCTTACAGAAACGGTAACACCTCACTTCTTAACTTGATCTTAACTGGTAAACAGCTATATTAGTAGATAAGCTTCTTGTACTCAGACTTAGACTTGATTGACTTGAATAAAAACTGTTATACAGAGATCACTGAATTCTACGCAGAAAGTCTTTATTAAAATAACACTGTGCTTTTCTCTTGATACCTTCGGTATACTTCTGTATCTTTATGCGGGCTGAACCCTTATAAATATACTTGACTTGCTTAGGCTTGTTACACTGGTGGCAGCAGCGGTCTTGTTACACTGGTGGCAGCAGCGGTCTTGTTACATAGTCGTGAAAACTCATGAAACGCAAAGATAAATTGAAAAAACGACCGTTTCGAAAAATTCGATCAAAAATATTCGCAGATAAAACCAGAAGGTCGTAAGCGCCAATTTTTTCATTTCTTTTTGGCGCATACGACCTTATGCTATTAATGAGAACGATTATTTTTTTGCGAAGTTAGGACTGAAAGGTCGTATCCACCAGTACATACGACCTTCTGCCTTTAATCGACCTACTATCAAATTTCAACGTTTACGAACGAAACTTCGGGTGTTTAGTCTAAATACGGTTAAAAAAAAAATATACGACATTTTGCCGTTACAAAAAGCAAAAAGTCGTACATTGGTGCTTACGACCTTATGTCATTAGACACGCGATATATATGTGAAACAGTTTTGAGGTTGAGGTAATATTACCGTGTAATGTGTATACATTTTACAAGCATACATTTTATTCATTTATGGAAAAAGCCTAGCCCGATACAACTTGAGAATAATAAAATTCGTATTACGTACAATTTTTCTCAACTTATAATTGGAGGAATAATGAATTTTCCCAGGCTCAATCCTTAGGATTCGCCATTTCACTTCTGGTATGGTGGCATGGTGTCACCAGGGACACGTTATTGGCCTCCTGCACGCCCGCGCCCCGCTGCAGGCTCCGCTGCAGGCCCTGCTCCAGGCACAGTGAAGCTTCGGTCTAATACCTGATGCACGTGTCCGTTGATTGTGACCTTTGTCCAGTAGTAAATTATGTTTCCTGGGTTCCAGTTAACCGCAGGAAACCCTCCGATCCATGGACCGTTGTGTCCCTCTACGAAACGGAACCGCAGATCCGCCTCGGTTTCAACTGGATCGAAGACATTTCGTTAGTTCAAAATTTCGTCGAAAAGTGACGAGCGCAATGGCCAGTTAAATCATTTGAATGTCTTACCTGTAAGCGGGTGGTGTAGGCGTCCAAAAAACTCGAATTGCTGAATCCCCGCACCGTCGATTGACACTTCGAATCCTTGACCATTATTAATGATTTCGACAACAGGTGTTGGAATTGCGTCGAAACGTGGGTCGAAACCCTCAACACCCACGCAAATATTCGCAGCGGATACCGCAGCAAGGAATATAACTATTTTCATCGTTGAAGTTTGTCGGGTATACCAATTAGACTGACGAAGAAAATACAGAGTTGAGAGGCAACTAGTTTGCGTTGATTCAGTCGAGTGATGAAGGCACTAAAATGGAGCAGCTTTTATACAAATAGTGGGCGGATGCGTGGGGGAGTTTGGAACCCACGAGAAACGGACGGCGACACGTATTGGTCAGCGATACCGTTCGTAGAGCCAATGGGATGTGCGGTTGTTCAAAATCTGTCATGGTCAATGATAACTGCTCGTAGACTAAGTAGAAGGTTCGAAATTGCGCGAGAAACAGCCGTGAACACGTAGTGGATAACAATAGCTGCTCGCAGAATCGACTGATAGGCTAGGTGGAGTGAGGATCCGGTTGTTGGGCAATTTGCACCACCCGATGCGTTTATGATCACGAAGTAAACTCTAGTTTGTTGTATAAAACAAATACAAAAGCAAAATAAGTTCGTAGGTAGAACTTTGAGCGAATCGATAACTTAAGATTTGAATCTTTATTCAAATCGATTTTCAATGAAGTAAATTTTGGGTCCTTATTCGGATACCCTCTACTAACCGATGTTGAATTAATTCTATTTCAATGATCACATTTCGAAGATGCATAATTGTGAAGGAGCGTCGTAGGAATGAATTTTCTTATAACACTCGCATGAAAAGGGGAATCGCCTAGTAGTTTAGCGAGACGAAAGCTGTCGAATAAATTTATTTTTACCCGACTACGATAAAATGACCATATTTCACCCCTGAAACGCGGGTCGAAAGTCATCAATTTCGGACCAGAGGGAAGAAAAGTTAATTGCCGGGCAAAAGGGTCCACTTTTTTGCCCGGTAATTTACTTTTTTGCCCGCTTATTCACTTTTTCTTCCCTGTGTTCGAAAATTGATTATTACTTCCCGCCCGCGTAAAGCGACGGAATATGGTAATTTTATCGAAGACGGGTGAAAAGAAGTATATGTCACATGGAAGGAACGCGATTTTCACCTTGTGCTCGTGCTCGTGCTGCCCTCGCTGCCCTCGCTTCACTCGCCCGCCGTTCGGACAGTCCTGAGGATGTTTCGATTATATATCCATAGGACGTTTTGAGACATCTTTCAGACCATTCAGGAAATCCCGAAATACGTTCGGGGACTTTGATAGGTTTTCGTGAGGAATTGTAAATATTTTCTGAAAATTGCAGCACGTGAAGGTTTTCGTTCGATCGGTCCTTCCTATATACTCGCAGCACACGCATGATAAATCGATAATCAAATTGGATAATTGATCCCCACCATATTTGATCGATTCTGGATGTACCAAACATCGCAGGGATATTCCATGTATTGTTTGAATTCTTTCTCGGGTTTCGAAGGTCAGTAACAACACTCGTTAACTTTTCGACTCTGGAGAGGGCCCTCTTCAGAAAAAACAATTTTTTGACTCAGCCAATCATGGTGAATATGAGGAGAATACTGAGACCAGCAAATATGTATTTGTAGGTTATAACGTGATTATAGGTCTTCATCTGGTTCCTTGGGAGCCATGTCGGTAAGCGATTGCTACAAACGCTTGCGATTGCAGATAAAGAAGGATTGATAGCGAGAAAAAAAGGCACGTGTACGGAGCCGGAAGGAGCTTTTCCGGTAACTCGGAATTGGCTCCGTACACGTGCCTTTTTTTCTCGCTATCAATCCTTTTCGTTCACCTATGTGAACCTGGCACCCGACTTGCACCAATCGACTTGATTTTCATAATTCTGATAGATTTACGTTTGTAGTTGATTGTAGTGAAAACCATTTCGTTTGTAGTTGACCGGAAAAAAAGTTATAGCCACTT
>JAFFZH010013178.1:5151-28455 GCA_018420115.1 Euura saliciscinereae
TTGTTCGCCAGATGTGAACGTTGGTTTCGATTTGTCAGGCGGGCAGCTTGGCGTCTATCGCATTAGTTTGTACGTTAACTTCTGTCACTTGCTCGCAGGCTGGATCAATTTCTTGGCGAAATTGGTCACTAGTTGAAAACATCGGTGTCAAGGAACTAATGACGTTTGCCAGCTTTCTGTCATTTGACATTCTGATACTTTCCTTCAATTTCTCGTGCTGGTCCTTTTTTTTTCTTTTCTTTTATAACAGATGCTGACACCACTTTATTGGACGGTTCAGATCTTTCTCTACTCTCAGTGAACACTATAGGGGAGACCGGGGCTAGTTGATACAAAATTTGGTTTCCAATTTTTAACTCCTCCAATTTTTATGATAAAAATTCGAAAAAAATATGGTAATATACCCTAGTCCTTCCTCCATCAGTGTGCCGAAGGAAAATTTTATGATTGAAATTGTGAGCCTGTGACAGCCTGTTGAGTAGACGCGTGCGAAACGTATCAACCTGCCCCACCCCGGGGCAAGTTGATACAGACATGGGGCAAGTTGATACAAATATGAAAAACTGATAAAAAATCCGGAAAAAATATGAAAATATTTGTTTAATCAATCTACCTCATATTTTGCAGTTTCGATAACGATATACATGAGACACAAGATTATCACAAAATATTTTAGTAGGTTACAAATTAGATAGTAAGTACAATACGAAGCTTTTACATAAAGTAACGACAGATGGAAGGGTTACGAATGACTTCGTTCGAAGTTAGACTAATAATCATGACATGACATGACGAATCAGTATACGAATGGTATGTCTACCGCTAATAACACTATTGCTCAAAATATGCAATTAGAAATTGAAAGTACGTATCAAATAAGACAGGGCTACAAATGATAATGACGAGTAAAAAGGTAGGTTCCAAAGGTATCTCGCCCCGTTTTGTTTTCTTAATATATTTCCGGACCATTTTTCTGTGAAACGAAAGAAAAAAGGAACTTGAACATAGTTGGGGCAAGTTGATGCAACGTGTGTACTGTATCAACCTGCCCCATTCGAAACGTATCAACTTGCCCCCGGCGACGCTGTTGGCGTCTCTCAGGAGTCCAGAGAACAAGAGTAGAGATATACCTCCGACGACAACGGAATTCCCTCACCTTTTTATTACCAAATAGAGCCACGATCAAAAGAATAGCTCAAAATTTGGTTTCCAGGTGCTAACTGACTTTGAATCACATCAATAAAATTTACTTTGCTCTACCGAAAACCATTGTACTGAAATAATTTCAACGCGATTGTTCACATGTGGTCAAACACACGTGTAGACTGAAGTGGGTAAGGAAACAGTCCTTCAACTCGAAGGACGCCATTGTGTACAGTCACACTTGCGCACAATTCAATTTGTATCAACTTGCCCCCGTATCAACTAGCCCCGGTCTCCCCTACGGCTTAGTTCTTCTATATCACCTGGGTAAAAGAAAATATTTGATATGGGCGCGACAAATTAATTGATCAATTGGTGCGGCTTTAATGAACAGTGTACCTGTTCATCCAGAGTCATTAATCAAAAGAACTAGCTGGTTAGTCGAACAAAAACATTATTCACAGTATGAGAAACTGAAATTTTCAAATGCTAGACGGTTGATGCGTCTCTTAGATATGAATATTTTATGAAACCGGTACTTGACCCCTGTCTTGATAGCTACTCATTGGTTAGAGTTATTGAAGCCAAAGTATCTTTTTGTGTGCCGATTACAGACAAATTCAGCTTAGCCTTCGAAGTCCTCATCCCATCAAATTAAATTTTCATTTCGCACCTCTCAAATGAATATTTATTCTAATTAAAAGGGTGATTTACAAACTATTTTACACTGTCGGAGACTCAAATGGGTTGTTAAAAAAAAATCAAGAAGAAAAGCAGGACAAAATTTATACCAAGTATGACGATTTTTCAAGATTCATTCGCAGCTTTAGTCCAGTCAGATCGGCAAAAATAGAAAAATTAATTAGAAAAGATCTATGAATTGGAGAAGAAAAGATCTATGAAACCTTTGTCTTGGCCTACTGTTGAATGGACTGAAAGTCCACACCCCTAACTGGATGGCTGGAGCTGCCATCTTGAAACAAGGGTGCACGAAATTAGTTTTTTCATCATATCTGGACAACTATTGATCCTATCGTCACAGAGGTGATTATAAAAAATAAAGCTTACTAAATTCTCTACAGAAATGGTTCAATACATTTTTACCGTATTTTTAATAGTTTTTCTCTGATACACCAGTCAATACGTGCATAATTCTCGCAAGGTTCTGTCCCGAGAAAGTGACTCTCACGGCAGGCTGGGACGGGAAATAAAAATATCGATACTTTCAGCCGTGTATTACTCAAATCCGATTGAGGATATTGAAAAAATGTATTGAACCTTTTTGTAGAGAATTTAGTAAGCTACATTTTTTATACTAACCTCTGTGACGATAGGATCAATAGTTGTCGAGATATGATGAATAAACTGATTTCACGCACCCTTGATTCAAGATGGCGGCTCAAGCCATCCAGTTAGGGGTGTGGACGTTTAGTCCGTTCAACAGGAGGCCAAGACGAAGGTCGCCACCAATTTATAGATCTGTTCTCATTAATTTTTCTATTCGCTCCATTTAGATCTAATTTGACTGGACTACTTTGACTAGACGCTCGTAAGATTTTCATTATACATCGGATAGATCGTGAGAGAAATTCAAGGGGAGACGATCTATGGATCAATACATGTGAAGAAATAATCGTCTGTGTGAAACACAGAAAATCCATCCACGTCTTGAATTTGAACATTTTAGGTTCCCCTAACCTCAAAGAAATGTAGACAAGTCTCATGTATGTGGGGTATTCCACGGGAAGCGGGCCAGGTTTCGGCCAAGGGTCGGCGAATTTGACGTCCGTCCAGAATCTCGTTTCTTACTACCTTGCAACGAGCTTTCCGGAGTTTCAGACCCTGATTGATTTTTGATTGTCCTTGAGGCGCGATTGAAGAAATTTTCTTAGGGTCTACTCGATTTACTTGAAAATTTTACTGAACGTAGTTAAAAGTATCACAAAATTATGGGAAAATTTTCAGCCACCCCTTTTTTTCTTCGTCGGCAATAAATTATTGAAATTTTTTTTTTACGAATAATAAAATTTTTGGTTACCGGGACTTTATTGAAATGAGATACGTATGCCAAATACTAATACTAAACAGTTCAGAAACAGCCCCGGTGACATACAGGGTCTTTTAGTCGATGCGCACCATGTAGACATGTAGACTCCTCACTGATTGTTGGTGACCAATCACGCATTCTGAGCAACAATACCAACAATGCCCCCATGGTGCGCATCGACTAAAAAACCCGGTAGAATAATTTTATTGTTTCCAAAAATATTTTCAATAATTTATTGCCGGCGAATGAAAAAAGAGGGGTGGCTGAAAATTTTATCATAATTTTGTGATACTTTTAACTATGTTCAGAAAAATTTTCAAGTGAATCGAGTAGACCCTAAGACAATTCCTTTAATCGCTCCTCACGGACAATCAAAAACCAATCAGGGTCTAAAACTCCGGAAAACTTGTTGCAAGGTAGTAAGGGATGAGATTCTGGAAGGACGTCAAATTCGCCGACCCTCGGCCGAAACCTGTCCCGCTTCGCATGGAATACCCCATGTATAGTAATTAACTTAATACCTACCGCTAATTGCAAGTATTTTACCTTCATTCTTGGTGGTTTTGCCCGTTTGATAATCCTTCCACCTGAGAGTAGCGACTGCGTTAACTTCTCTTTGCGCTTTGGGGAACACAGTCAAACTGACAATGTCTTCATATGCACTGTCCACCCACCATATCAGGGCGTGTAATTTTTTTATTCCATACATGAACGGAAAGGCCGATTTCGCTACCTATTTTGGGGGAGCGAAGTGCGGCTTTACCGACCGGGAACTCTTTCTTTCCGCTGGGAGACTATTAGGTAAGAAAGACCAGTTTTTCCTCCCGCAAAGTTTTTCCTCCCTGAAAGTCTTTCTTCCCTGAAAGTCTTTCTTCCCAGTTTTCTCTACCGTACCGACCAGTATGGCTCGGTCGGAACGTCACATAAACTAAAATGTAAACACTGATCTGCCCGCGAAATCGACCTTTCCGTTCATGGTGGAATAAAATATCGTGTGCACCACGGTCGCCGGACTTTTCACTCCCTCGGTGGATGCCATCCCTCGCCTTCGGCTCGGGTGGCAACTCCACGCTCGGGAGCGAAAACGTCCTTTGTCCCTTGGTGCACAATATACTATTTCACGACCCATCACTTTAATTCAACGCCCAAAAGTACGAGAATATGATTATTTTGAGTGTTTTGAGACAGCAATAAACACACCAATAGCACCCGCCTGTTCATGTCGGTTCACATTGACGCGCACACGCGTTTCGACAACCGGGTAAGCCATATTGAATTTATTTAAAATGGGCAACCTGGTGGTGTTTCACGGTACTACGCAACCGGTTGAACTTTTATTTAGGGATAAAAATGTTTTAGTTGAGTGTACTACATCTAGAAAAAAATCGGCAGCAGAAAGACAAAATTATTATTCGATATAAAATACCGCATGCATATTCATTTATTAATTGAGTTGTTATGTAGTACGTCAAAGGTTATGATGTTAACACTCGTTCTTGTGTGTTTAGGTATTTGTTGATCACCAGTGGCATTTTAGCCGTTCAACGTTTCTTTTGTAAATAATCACCGGAGTTACCGTAATAGTGGCTCAAGTTGAGTGATATTCAACGAATACGAGGGAATTTAACACTTCGCCATTATATATAGCGTTCCGTGAACTTTCAAATAAGGATGTCGAAAAAAGGCTTGGAAGAATTGGGTAAAAGACGCAGACGTGATAGACTCGCAGGTATCCTACCAAACGCAGCATCAAATCTGAGACCGTTACTAGGAGAACCGAATGAGTTAGTATTTTTCATTAAAAAATTTCTATTTAGTATATAAACAAACATTCCTGAGTACAGTAAGCAATTGTAAAATTGTTTTTCTCAAGCATATGAAAGTTGCATTACATGTTCTTGAAAGTCAAATTGAATTTGGTTCTCCGAAATTCTTAACATCCCTTCCCATCACAGAGAAAATGCCGTCGAAGCGGCCCATGTGAATCTTGTTGCGGAAAGAGACGCAGAACCAATTGCGAATATCCAAGAACAAAACCAGGACGGAAATAGTAATTCCACTTTTTCTGAGAGTGATAGAGAAAGTGGTGAAGGCGGTAACGAAGAAAATGATGAAGAAAGCATGAAGAAGAAAGTGACGAAGGGAGTGATAAAGAGGGCATCGAAGGAAGTGATGAAGGAAGCAACGCCGAAATTAGCGAAGAAAGTGACCAAGAAAATGGAGCCGTCATGAATGAAGACAACGAAGATAATCAACCACTGTATCAAAGAGCTCCGCTAACCATTGCTGATAGCATGCTATTAATTTTGACGATTCTCTTGAATCACAATGTGACCTTAACATGCCTCGCCGATATTATTGCGATTATCAACTTTCATTGCCTCAATGAGGGTTTGAGAAAAAATAGCCTATACAAATTTCGAAAATATTTTTCTCTCACGTAGTTTGCCATGAAAAAGCATTATTACTGCAGTAGTTGCGTACGAGAACTCGAAAATGCCGAAAGTGTCTGCCCAAGTTGTCCTAGAAGGAAGAATTCATATTTCGTGCAATTGCCTTTCCTCGAGCAATTGAAAAAGATGTACAAGAGAGATGTATTTTACAATCGTCTGCAACATCGTTTTCAAAGACCAGTACATACACCAATGAGGTAGCATATCTGATGTGTATGGCGGCGCTGTGTATGAAGCATGGATGGAAAATGGATTTCTCGCAGATCCCCGTAATATTTCGTTTTCCTGGTATACAGACGGTATACCCGTGTTTAAATCATCCAAAATTAGTGTTTGGCCTTTATATTTAACAATTCATGAACTACCGTTTGCGGACAGAAAAAGAAGAGAGAATACATTGCTTGCTGGCATGTGGTACGGTGATAAGAAGCCTAACATGAATCTATTTCTCCATACTTTTTATTCAGATTTTAGAAAAATTGCTACTGGTATTGAAGTACATATGCCTCGCGAAAATGTTACAATAAACGTAAGAGGTATAATGTTATTTGGGACCTGGAATGACTTCAATATGGCCACCGTTCGACAAATTCTGCTCATCGTAAATATCGCTGGAATCATTTCATCCTGTGGTAATAGGATAGGTTATGTGTTGCAATGCGAATTTCCATGGATGGACCGAGCAACAGCGCTATGAATGGACCAGCATGGAGGGCATCATCTACCGCGTACGAGGAAGAACCACATTTTCAACTCCGAAGCCTTCCAGTGGACTAAATCGAATTAAGTGCATTTACCAAACGAACAGAGTTTGACTATACCTGCAGAGGCCACTGAGAACGAGATAAATAATGCACTAGACCAAGCAACTATCTTAATAGATTATTTTGTTTCGAACTCGCGAAACGATGATGCCAAGCAGCATGCGCTTTTTCTCTCCCGTTGCACAATCACGCGAGTCAGGAATTGCCGCCTTTCGCACGCGGATCGAACACTATTGTTATTTTTTTTACAGCCTAGCAGTTTACGAGCAGGGTCAGCGTGTGGCTGCTACTGAAAATCTGCTTCGAAGGTGTACATTGATCCTATACCATCTCACTACACGTATAAGAAACAAAAGGATAATGCTGGCAATAGTTTTTCTCGATGGGAAAAACGAAAATCCCACTATAACTGCATTAGACGTATGTATTCAGTTCACTACGTGAGCAGATTGTCGGTCGCGGTATCGTGAGCAATGTCAAACTTTCCGTGCAGGCGCGGACGTGAATAACTATTGGTATGAGGATAATCAAACTACGGCAAGATAAATAATATTCGAATGTTTTTCCTGGCTGATATTAGACATCGGAGTATAATCTACGAATAACTTCGTAACGTAAATGGTAATTCTTCGTAATTTTTACAAAAAAAAATTTCACACACAGTATAAAGATAAACACAGAAGACATTAATCTGTACGGGATAATAAAACATGTAATATGAGATGTTAAACGGGGTAAAATTCGGGATTAATTGAACTATAATGAGTCAAAGTGTGAAGTTTGAATCACTCGCTCGGCTCGCACAGCATTCACACTCGTCTCCTGTTATCCCGCACTACTCGACTCGTCTGAATGCAGGCTGCTCGCCTTCGCTCGTGTTACAAACTTAACACTCATCGGATATCGCCTTCTTTCCGCACTTATCACACAATATACTATTTTTTTCACTCAGTTCTAATCTAAGAGAAAGGATTACGAAAATAATAAACTTGAGATTGGCTAGAATAACTAGAATGTTGTCATTCCAGTAAAAAGAAAACGACCGAAATGGGCCTCAAACTAGCCCTCATATTAACATACGCCTTAGTCGGATACGACTGTGGATCAAAATAATTAAATATCGCTACTATATCACTTCTTGAAGCAGGACTTTGGGATTTATCATTCGTCAGACCAGAAGTGTCAAGTAAGAAGCGTCAGTTAATACAAATAGCCGATTACTCAGAAGTAATGATTTATATCAATGTGAAGTGGAACTCTACCGGACGATATTCCACTGCGAAATGCATTCACACACATCAGCAGTAAATAACGGAATAGCAGAATATATACGCCTAGTTTCGCGTGAAGAATGTACGAACATGCACGCCTATGGATCATGGAAATTCGGACCATACGGAGTAATCAATCGCTCAAATCGAACCGGTCAATAACCAGCCCCAAGCTTGCAGTTACAATCGGCAGACTGTTGGGCCAAGGTTCGGCGAATACTACCGACGGTCGGCGATTTTGTTTCACGGAACGCTGGCCCAGCGCTGAAAATGATAACATCATGCCAGCATTGGCACGATTGTCAAAGCCTGCATTGGTACGACTGTCGTACCAGCAGCAATCGAACGTTCCCTGGTACAAATTTTCGTCTACATTCCCGCCCAGGGATACTAGATAGCAAATATTTTTCACAAATTTTTATCTCAATTTTTTTTATTTTAACGTGGTTTTTCGGTATCTAAGTAATAATAAGTGTAATTCCCATTCATTAGGATGAAAAAAAAAGATTATCTGAGTGAGGTTCGAGCTCGAACTCATCCGCCCCTCGATCCAGTAATCCAACCCGGTCCACCCATCCTAGTTGTGACCGCGCCCGGTGTTGCTTAACTTCGGTGATCTCTTGAAGTTCGGTCCCCATCTCGCTCTAAGTACCTGTTATTGTAGAGTTGCACATTTCCTGACATCATAACGTTTATGAATGATTCAGAACATACTGAATTCTTGAGAAATCATACGAAGTCCTTTTAGCTGCAATATCTTTTTGGCTTCAACATATACCGTAATCAATTATCGCAGATAGACTTGTGTAGACTCATTGCACGTTCGATTCTCGGATTTGGTAGGGATGAAAGGTTCTTCTCGAGTCCAAATAACTTTGAAAGATTGTGGCTGTGAATGGTGGTCGGAAAACCCTACATTATCTTTAGTCGTGTATTTTAGTCCAATTACATCTGTTTTTGTTTTTCAAAGTTTTGGTTTTAGTTGCAGGTTCTCGTAGATGACCGTCAATATTCGCACCCTTTGGAAGTTGTGAAAAATTGTCAAGTTTTTTGGAGTTTTAGATTTTTGTCATCTATCGTAGGTATCTATGTAATTACTTAGAAAATAATCACAATTCTCTGTGCTCAAGTATTTTCTTATTTTTCAGTAGTAAATTTTCATAATGTTTCCACAAATTTTTATCTTTTGCGAAACAAAACAGTAAAAACTTCAGTCATCGCCTCTTTTTTTTACTTTGTGTTTGGAAAATACATTTGCTAGTTCGAAATTAGTTAGAGAAAGTGTAGAAATTTTGAATTGTCAATTTATTTTTGGCGTGATAGTTAACGGAAGATAGACGACGGAAATTGTAATTTCTAACATTGCATTGTATAGTATTAATCACAATATGCACTATTGACTGATTATAGTTTTGATAAAACTTTGTCTTCAGGGGACATTACAGTACAGATGAATGTCAATAAAAAATGTATGATTATCTTTCCAATTCTTTCTGGCGATGAGGCAGAAGGTTTCCAATTTTAACGCATTGCTGGGCGTGGAAGGTCATCTAAATAAAAATTAGCTGTTTTAGTTCGCATTATACTGCTATATACTCAGTATCCACAAAACGAACATGCCATCGTATGGCCAACGCTATTCGAGCACTATCTGCCCAACGCTGAGCCAGCGTTGACATTCATGATCATTTGACAGTCAGTGAACGAGTACGAGTCAATGCTGGGCCGGCGATGGCAAAATGTCACCGTCGGCAATACAACTTTGGGACACTGAAAAAAATGGTGTGTGCGATACAGCAATACAGTTTTTGCTGGCAAATTATAGGCGCTATAGTAAAAAACTTTTGCTGATGCGGAAAATCGAGTAGCTGAATCAGAAAACACTGATTGCTCTGAAGATCATACAAATATGGCTACGGCGTCTTTCCAGTCCAGCTATATTATATAGCAGTTGGAAGCAAAACAGTTTTGTGAATAGAAACAGACTGTGGTATGTTGCATAGCCCTTATACATCTAGTTAACTTCACCATAGAGTATAGCTGAGAGCCATATCGGTTTGGCGAGACAGCTATACTAACATGCTTCGCGGGACCATAACTGTGGTGTCGAATTTTCTGGAACTGAGCGTTCACACGTCTCGTTAATTTGACCATACAGTATGGCTGAAATTTTTTCGTTTTGGCTAGACACCCATTCCAATATAGTTCGGGTAGTAATATTGTATTGTTTGAATAGATATGGTAGTTTGCGAACGCTTTCGGCCGGGTGTCAGGAATCGCAGCGCGTCTTTAGTCTTATTGCATCTCGCACGGCATCGGCATCGTCCAGCCATGGACAGCGTTTCATAAATAATTTGATATCGGAAAAGTTACGTCTTTATAATTTATTGGATGAACGACCTCTCTCTCAAGGTGTGACGAATATAGATAAAGTTTTTTCTATATACATAGTTGTTTAATTTTATGAATTTTTCAAGATATAAGTAATCACTTCGAAGTTCAGAAAAATAATGAAAACTGCCCTGAATAACATAATGTGATGTGATATAATGGCATTCATTTGACGTATAATAAATGTCGAGAGCTGCAAAAGATTCTGTGTTATAAATATTCAATGAAACTAATTAGTTTCTCTGTTGTCCAGGTAAACTTATCCATCTTTGAGACCGCTCTCTTGGTACTGTAATTGTCAGGAGAGAGGTATGATAGCGGATAAAGTTTTATCTGCATGATGGAATGATGCCCCCCCAATCTTTCAATCCCGCATAAAGGCCGCCGCCGACTAGAGCACTGCACTGCACTGCACAGCGCCTTTTTATCACGTGAAATATATCTATATACATATTATATATAGATATATTGATACACACAAAAGGTGCTGTGCAGTGCAGTGCAGTGCTCTAGTCGGCGGCGGCCTTAAGTGAACATTTCTAATTTAGCTAATGAAATATGTTTATTGCCTCAAACATTTGAAAATCTCTCATCTGGCCATCCAAACGTTAGATTTGAGTCATTCGAATATTTCTGCCGTGCACAAATTGGTCACCCAATATTGGCAATCAGTTTATCTATACTAGCCACACACTTGCTTGCTACAGCTATACTAGTATGGTTATTGTACCTATAACGCATATAGTAAATGCAGCCATACACTTAACACTAGTATTGCAAACATTCACAGTCACTACGCGAGCTATATGAGTATAGCTGTCACGGCTTCGTGGTATGCTTGCAGCAACCATACGACCTCAACCATATTTGTATGCGATCTTTAACTTAACTGTATTGTTGTCGCCTATTTACCAATACAATATATCTGGACGAACAAGAATTCTGGCTGTCATCGCTGAACGTTTTTTTCAGTGGAATGCTGGGCCAACGGTGTTGAATTGTCAGCGTCGGTAAAGCGAGCTTGGGGCCCAATCTCGCTAGCAGGAACAATCGACGTCGACGGCAAGTGCGACGGCACGCGCGCAATACATACACGAGTATGGTTCCTGAAATAACGTCGTAGTCCAAGGACATATTAAAATAAGCCTCATAAATTATAACGCCAAAGTTCACGCACAAGAACACCAACGATATACGCTTTCGATCTGATTTGTACTGCAAATTCAACGCAGGGCAATGCATGGACACCGAAGGAGGAAACACATTCTGGACAATCATACCTACGGACTCATGCCATATAATGGCTATATGATCGTAGGCTAAGATCATCCTCAATTTCACCTTTATCGCGATCGCGATGACGACACGATAAAAACTCGGTTCACTTTGTCTTCGATGATAAGATTAACTTATAAACACACAGGACAGCTATAGCTAAGGCGCCTTAGGTCTACGGAGACTAGATTCTTCGTCTCAAGCCGACGGAGGGTGACTTCTTCTGACGACGCCTTGGATCTACGGAGGCTCAAGGCTCAAGGCGTTGTCAGTGAATGTGCTCTCCGGAGACTCAAGGCGAAGAATCTAGTTTCCGTAGGCTCGATGCGAAGAATCTAGTCTGCGTCGACTTCAGGCAAAGAACTTACTCTCCACGTAGATCCAAGGCGTCGACAGAGAATTCACTTTCGGTAGACTCAAGGCGAAAAATCTAGTCTCCGTAGATCCAAGACGTCGACAGATAATTCACTCTCGGTACACTCAAGGCGAAGAATCTAGTCTCCGTAGATCCGAAGCGAAAAAATGTAGTCTCATTGATTATTTTCCAATGGTTCATAAACATCAGAAGATTCCCTATAATACTTACTCTTAACAACTGTTGAGCGAATTTGTAATTAAATTTATTATTGTTATAAATTACAATTGTAATTTATTATTGTTGTAAATTACAATTGTAATTCATTATTGTTGAATGTAATCAATTGCACTACGTAATTTGCAGCTGCCCATAACACTACTCTTAACCTCAATCTAACCAAAAAATTTGAATCGCGTTTTTTCCGCGCGTTCAACTAAAACCAAGTTAGCTTGAACGAGGCATGGTTGAAATCCCTCTCTGCGCGGGTTTGAACCCCAAGAACCACTGGCTGTCTACGTTCACGCCACCCCCATCTCTGCCAAACCGAGTGGCCCGCATCCACGTGTAGGCATCTTTCCAAGGCACATGCTACTTATAGCGTTTTCCATTTGCGCATTTCTGTTACACCGTTCTATACCCATTTTTTACACCGCCCGACAGAGAGCGCATCGTTTTACATATAGTTTTATGGAGGCGCACGATGCGCCCTCTGTCGGGTGGTGTAAAAAATGCAGTTCTGGTGTAAGACCGTGTAACAGAACTGCGCAAATGGAAAACGCTATTATAGTACTTTAAATACGTTAATCTGAAAACTGCTGGAAATTTTTTGTCATTTGGTAGTAAGTCTGGAAACGTGCAATTATCTGTTTGAAAATTCGAGATAAATCCTCCTTCTCAGTAACGGACATTGTTCTATATCGTATAATATTCTCGGTCGTTTTGACAATGTTTGTCATTATACAAGGACTCGACATACATTCATACCATTCTATTTGACTTCGATAAAATAGAAAATAGAGATATAAAAATTATTGTTACGCGCGTACTCGGTCGAAGTGTGTATTGCACCCCGTGCTCTGCGCCGTAGGAAAAATTTCGTGTATGGCATTCCGTAAAGCAACCTCGAAATCGGTCATGACCAGCCTAACACGAACACGAGGGATCAAATAGTCCCGGATGTAGGACAGCAGAGCAGTATAAGCCAGCTGCGTTTTTCGCGACATTATTGCCCACATAAACGGAATGCCCTGTAACATTTAAAAATTAGGTCAGTCAAATTTCACAATACTAGTTATGTGTAAACTGTCATGAAAAAATGATCAGAGAATGATTGCAGCTGTGATTGAAGGTACGCCTCATACAAATGTTGAGTATTCAGGTGTAGGAGTTACTCACAGTTCTAGCTTTCGGAAATACATTGTTACTAATTTTTAACAATTGTGACGTAATGAGGGTGTGAACTTTTAACAAGTTGGTAGGCGGTTTCGAACTGGAACTGCATTCGGCACTCGTGCATCGAGGAATGACCTCAACAAATTTCCACACGGCACACAATAAAGTTAAACTTTTTTCCAGGAAAGTAAGGAATCGTCTTGATACGTATCCTCAACACGACCATCATCGTGCGAAGGTTTCAAATTGTAGTAATCAATCGAATTTTCTGAACTCTTATAGTTGTCAAATCACACTTCATAAGAAACAAAAAGAATTTCAGGAATCCGAAACGTATCCATTGAAACTATCCCATTGACCGACTCACACTAGCTCATGTAACGCTTGCTACAAAATGGATTACTGCTCCCTGTTCTTCAATTTCAGAATATATTAAAGGGAGACTTCGGTGAAATTTTTGCCAAAAATAGGTTTTACCTTTATAAAAAGAGGTATGTAAAAAAATCCTTCCAGTAGTTTTTTAATAATGATATTATGGGCTGTGTGACAAAATTTCAGCCTTCTGCGATGAAAGTGTAAGCGCAAGGAAGCCGTGGGCGAAATCTTCTTCGCAAGGTTCCTTGCGCTTACACTTTCATCGCAGGAAGCTTTATTTTTTTTTACAGCCCATACTACCATTATTGAAAAACTGCTGGACGGATTTTTCTATACGACCTCTAATAGCGATTTTCAAAATTTCACCTTTTATATCAAATACCATATGATTACATATTACCATTCCAACGATAATTATTTTTAAAAAATTATTGAAAAACAAGTTCGCAGTCGCCCTGCGATATCGCAAAAAAATACTGTGCTCTGTAAAATTCCTCATTGTATTCAGTTTTTTGTGGATCAGAACTAAGAAAAATAGTGTTGAAAATGATTCTCTAAGATAGTTTGGCAGTTGTTGGGTTCAAGATAGCAAATAAAATTGCTCACATGATTGAATTTGATACCAATGACGGTAACAAGCTGATACGCATCCGCCAACCGGGGCCTCGTGCGAAATGTGCCGTCCAGGAAGAGTCTGTCTACGTTTTGCATTTCGCTTTGGATAAACTCAGCGTCGTAAAGGAGAGCATGACTGTGGCCATCGTCGTCGGTAATCAATGCCACACTCAGACGGCCAGTGTTATATTCCAGATTCCGCTCGAATCCAGGCTGCGAAACACAGCGAACGAAGTCTTCGATATTACCTGGTGCAGGTGGATAAAAAGCTCGTCGCCATCTTTTCATCGATCCTTTGATTGCTCGGTAGGGTACCCACAGAGCAGCTTCTGGGTAGCTGCGTGATTAAAAATTGGCTTATTACTCCTGATACTTTGGGTGAAAATGTACAAAAAAAACCAAGGATACTTTAGGGAGATATGTTGAGATCAAAAGAAAAAAATAGTGCTGATGATCACTGCAATGATTAAATGAAGTAAATCCTCTAGGTGATGGAACTTACACTTGCGCCATAGTGTCGTACAAATCCTTCAACCCCCACCAATGGTGTTGCAGTGACTCTTGTAACGCCGCTTTGAAGCGTGCGATCGGCTCCACTCGCTCATCCTCAAAACAAAAGTCTGAATGTGGGTGTATCACCCGTAACTCATCGCCAACCATTTTTGCAGTAGCCTGGCAGATTGTTGTCTTTTGACAACGCAAATAACTATAAAATGCCATACAAAACATCAGAGGGTGTGTGATCATACCTTATATTAACGGAGTACGAAAAGACCAGAACGAAAATCAAGAAGTGTATTTTTATATTCTCTTAAGGGTTTCAACCGGGTTGAGGATGAAAAAAAAAGAATTCAGAGTGATTTTTATATGTAATGTTAGCAAAGTATTGATGAATTATACAGAATGACAGTTGTTTCAACTGTGTATTCAGCACACCTTCTTGTTACATTGTTCCATAAACCCATTGTTCCATAGAGATTTGTTGAGCAATTGACTGAGATATCCAACTGACTTGGGACGATAGCAAAATTTGGCATCGGAGCACTTTGCGTGAGGTTCAAGTCAAGGGTTGGTCACACACAGATGACCATGGGATCAACGTATGCCTGACTCATATGTGCCTATAAGCCACAACTCAATTATTATTCAAATTAGTATTCAAATTTCATCACACTCAGTACTCAATTTTCAAATTTCTAATTTGATGACGTTTGAAAAACCAAATTTCTCCAGTTTTCGCTCATAGGCACATTATGTATTTTGACCATACATGAAGCCCATGGTCATCTGTGTAAGACCAACCCTTGACTTCGAGCCTTACACAGAGTGCACCAAGGCCAAATTTTACTATCGTCCCAAGCCAGTTGGGTATCTCAGTCAATCGTTCAACAAATCTCTATGTAACAATGGATTTGTATCGAGAAGGTGTGCTGGATACACAATCGGAACAACTGTCATTCTGTGTAATTAGCAATACTTTGCTACCGACACATGAAAATTGCTTTGGATTCTATTTTTTTCTATCTTCAACCTGCTTGAACCCCTTGACTTGCCGAAAATGCCTTTATGCAGAGATCTCTACGACCAGTAGAACCGGGGAGTTTCTTAAGCCAAAAATGCACTAATATTGCATTGAAGACCAATCATTTATGACTTTCTCTATACATAACATTCATGACAGTAATAGGAATCAAGTTCTTCTACACATATTTTACGTGAAACATCCAACTGATTGATAAATACGAGATAAAAAAGGAAGAAGGAAAAACGGTTGATTTGCGGTGAAATTATAATGCCCACACAGTTACTTCCAGAGGATTATTCGTATGAAGTTCGTAAAGTATTCTTACAACTCATTATGACCAAAATACAAAGAAAATGGCGTTCACCTGGAAGCCTTAGCGATGCATGCCGCTTGAATAATGAAACGAATTGTGGATTCACGAATAACATGTACTGATAGATGAATCATTAGAAATCGATTTCAGAAGGCTTCACAAACTTTGTTCGGTAATTTCGGTAATTTCGGTGATGTTGCGCCATTGTTCGAAGCTTCAACAAAGATGGCCTCGTGATGGGATAGAAGTTATTCATTTTTCTTTTGTTTCAACAGGTATCCGGCAGTGCCGATGAATTTAATAATTTAATTTTCATCTTACATCGTTCCTGCAGCGGTTCGTCTACTGAGTTGGAAGATCCTGCCGTCTCTAATTCTAGCTACTAGGGGCAACGGCCGTCGTGGTTGCCGTCTTCCTGCCATGTTCTAAATTCCGACGATTCAATCGCCTATGCAAGCTAGTCAATTGAAAAAGACCACCAAATATAATATTTTGTACAGTCCTTTCTCGCCAAAAAATTTACGAAAAACCAAACACTGCCTCGAGGTCACGTCTTTGCGAGCCCCGCAGCGCGGACGTACCTTGCCACAAGTAATATCGTAAACTTGATATTTCCTCGAATTAAGTCAATGTTGAAATATTTTGATAATGTTGAACAACGCACTCACAGTTAATATTTTTCAATAATCGATCACGTCATACACGTAATCACCAAACCGAGCAGCTTAGAAGACTAAGGCTAACGATGCTACACACGTGCACAGTGTCTTTGAGCAACCCCACCAGCGAGTAAAGGGTAGAAGTGCTATCGAAATACAAGTTCCAAGCGCGCGAAATTTCGATTCCTTAGCTAATGGAACGTGTTGCATTCAGGAACCCTATAAACGTTACAGCGCGGCGGGATCGGTAGCTAAGTTGCGTATAGTTAGTTAAACGTATCAATAGCGAGACATGAACCTGAAACTGGACAAAGTTCCGATACCCAGGCGCTTTCTAGGCACGGGATTGGTTGAAATCAAAGAGTATGGGATAGAGGAGCAGCCAGCGTGCACGGTGTTCGGCGCTGCCTGACGACGAGTCGGGCCCGAACTAACTGAGAGATAATGACGTCATGACATCGGGGTTCGTAAAATACGCGCCTAGTGTCCAAAATTTGCTTCAAAACGACGTGGTGGGGAGTCGATCGTTCGGGCCTGCCTCACGAGGTGCGCTCGGAACCGTGTACGAAATTTAACACAGGAGTCTCATGGTGGCTGATCCTCTATCCTATCCTCTTTGGTTGAAATAGTCCAAGTACTGGGACTGCCAGCTCTTGATGCATGTGCCACTACTCTCTGAATTTGAATCGGTGAATGGGTATTTCACTGCAGAAACAGTGACCTGGACCCTTTTTCACACTGATACTTCAGTGA
This sequence comes from Euura saliciscinereae, assembly GCA_018420115.1. Lineage (NCBI taxonomy): Eukaryota > Metazoa > Arthropoda > Insecta > Hymenoptera > Tenthredinidae > Euura > Euura saliciscinereae. The sequence goes on from JAFFZH010013178.1 coordinate 22,486, forward strand.
AGTCCATTTCGCCAGCGATTTTACCACTGTTGAACCAGTGTTATGTACATAACTTCATTGTTTTATCAGTGACTTTTCGAACGCTACGGGCGCCGCGTACGCCGAGTCTCTAACCGCCAAATCGTTCGCGTTCATATTGTGTTGCGAGCTGATTTGGGCGTCGTGTCAACCACGTCAACTGTTCGCAGTAAAAATCATAAGATAAGTACACAGTTAGATTTCTAAAATTCTTCACAATTTGGTTTATGAGTTGCAAATAATCAATTAATTGTGTGAATATTGCGGTTGACTGTCTTACATTGAATTCCAATATATGTTTATACTTTTGGTAGGTTAGGTTTGTTCACAGCGAAATTATGACTCAGGCTACAAAGTGACATGCATTATATTTTCTAGTGACAGTACTTACGTATAACTTTTATTACTTATTCCAAATATATCTATGTGAATTTTTATTGATTACTAAGATTGAAAACGTCTCCAAATTTTCAAAATTTGAACGGCCTGTCAATATTTTCATAGAATTATTTTAATATCGTTTACATTTGAATACCGTTTAATGAATTCGTCACAACGAAATTCTGACCTTTAAATTTGTTTCAAAATAATTTGACGTGCATATTATATTTCCCAGATTTTTACGGATAAGGTTTCTGTTTGTTAGATATTTATTATATTTATAATTTAGATATTTCAGATATTTTTTATAGATTATACTTGGCACATAACCCAGCACCCACATGTTTGCATCTCTGATTTGATCGTAACAGTATTTGTTGCATATTATTTATCGTTCAACGTTCTTTTCTTTCAGGTCTTTGTGCTTCTGTTTATCTGTTCAAACCTTCAGATAATAAAACAAAAAGCTGAATCGAGGTTCTTGCGGCTTTTACTGTGAGCCAGCTGAATCATTGGTTGCGATCGGTAGTAAGTGACCCTGAGACTCTGCAAATCTTTGAAGGTAAGAATGTGATGATTTTATATGTTGCTTCGATGGCAATTATTCACAAGTGTCGAGCAAGTAGGAAAAAAGTTTATTTGTAATTGGTAATTCCTTATCTTTCAGCGTTTATAATGTAAAGTGCTGCGATAATGGAGAAACTCAATTGTTCGATGTTTCACCAGCAACTTGACGGAGGGTTGGACGGTTGAAAAAGTAAAAACCGAAAAAAAAAAAAAAAACGTGACTTCAAGAATGGTCCCCTCGTGTCAGTCCGACCAAGCAGCTTAAGCGCCGTAAATTTCGGTCGATGTAGTGCTTTTTTCAACTTCGGATATCTCGGCTCACGAAAACCGTACAACAGCCGTAAGGGGGTCGTTTTGAAGGGAAAGCTTCGAACTTTCACGTCCATTTTTTTTTTTTTTTTTTAATTGAATTTTGAATCATTTATGCTTGGTTGAAAAAGGTAGTCAAATTGAACGGTTTACTGAACACGTTTTTTTGTGACAAAAATTAGGGGAAGGGGTTAAATCGGGGCGGAATTCGATTTTCCTTGGAAGCAAATTAAAGTCGATACTTTCACCTTCAAAATGAGTTTTTGTCCGCCCTTTTTCGATAAACGGGTCGTTTTTAATGGCCGCTCAAAGTTTTTTTGACGTTTTTTGTTGGAAAGTTGAATAACTTTGCGAGAAAAAATCCTAGCCTGCATATCAAAAAAGCATTTTGCAGAGAAAACCTGCGCCTACAAGATGGCCGATTTCGAATTTCGGTCACAAAATTCCTCCTCCCCGTACATGACCTCAAACTTTACACTTTCACTTGACAAAGTGACACAAGTGTCTTCACGGGGCCAAAACTCAAAAACAAAATGGCGCTGGCCAAATTTAAAAAAATGTTCTCGAAAGCTGAGGCTTCAAGCTTCAAAACGCGCTCCTGACCCCCCCTCTGCGATCATTTTACACGAAGTTATGACACTTTGAATATGGCCAATTTTTCAGCGGAAAAACGGGTGATGCTTTAATTTTTTTGATGAGTGTAGTTATCAAACGTTCCCCGTCAAATACAGTCTCTGCGGTGGTAGTTTTTAATTTTAACGTTCCACATTTTTCGACCATAATACTGTTCCATGTATTAGAAGAACGTTCTATCCTTTTGATATTGAATTTGGATACAGGGTATCTTTTGCGTTGCAAAGCTCTTGAGTCACCCTTGCAGACTTGTGCCAAAGTTGTGTAAAAGTTTCATTCAACTTCAATCACAGAAGATTGTAAATTTTTTAAACACACCTACTATGGCGATCTAAAAATCGGAGTTGGGAGTTTATTTACTGATCCTTCGGCTTATTTCAACCGAAACAATTAGGAACATGACGCTTGTCTCATTTGACGATGAAAATATTGATCTAGAACTTTAAATTCTGTTCTCTTTCCAGGGCTCCAAATTATACGTTTACCAAAGGAAGGAAGCGAATCTGGGTCAAATTCATGGTAGCCGTGGAGAGTCTCTCTGGTGAGCCAAGACGATGCAGAAGGCCTTTTGCAAGTATCACTGATGCTCACACACTATAGGTATACAGTGCGCTAAAATATTCTTCATCATTGATTGCGATTAGACAGCAAGTTAACGTTAGATATTTATTTTTTTATTCCATACATGAACGGAAAGGCCGATCTCGCTACCTATTTTGGGGGAGCGCAGTGCGGCTTTACCGACCGGGAACTCTTTCTTTCCGCTGGGAGACTATTCGGTAAGAAAGACCAGTTTTTCCTCCCTGAAAGTCTTTCTTCCCTGAAAGTCTTTCTTCCCTAGTTTTCTCTGCCGTACCAACCAGTACGGCTCGGTCGGTACGTCACATAACCTAAATGTAAACACTGGTCTGCCCGCGAAATCGGCCTCCGTTCATGTATGGAATAAAATATCGTGTGCACCACGGTCGCCGGACTTTTCACTCCCTTGGTGCACAATATACTATAGTAAACAAATTTCTAACTGTAAGAAATGTCTATAAGAAAATTCTATTGGAACTAGTGTTTTGATTTCTTTTAAGGAGGTTCGTCAGTACGGGAGCTGCGGGGTCAGAGGGGATAGGTTTCGGCTGCTACGGCCTTCCCCGCCAGCCGCTCTATGCCCCGCACAGCTTACAAGCTGACACTCCGGCTTGTATTTTGATTCAGCACTCGAAAATCGTTCGGTAAATCTGCCTAAAACTTCAGAAACTCATTCAAAAATGTTTTCTTCTTATGTTAGATAGTTTTTTGTTAAGCTTGTAAAGCCACAACTATCAATTTCAATGCGGCAAATACCATTTTGCGTGGTGCCTCCATAAGGATCCACGGATAAGCAGCCAACTACGTCATTTTCTTCTCGTAAACGGTCCGGTCAAGAAATTTGAAATTATTTCAGCAATTGTATTTCATTCAAAAGAACACACATACAAATTTTCAATCAATCCGTGAACTAATGCATTCACTGACGAACCTCCTTAAGTCTTTGGCGTATTCACACGGATAAACTCACTGACTCCCTGGAAAGCGAATGTGAAAGTGATCATTACAGATGACAAATTGATATTTTTTTACAAAATTCCCAGATGACACGATCAACCCTTCACTGCCAGTTCCATAAGTATTTAATTTGTCTGCATATAAAATGTGAAATGATTCACATTATTTCAATTGTAGATTACAATGGCTGATTGGTGATGTCTTCGGGCAACATGAAAGTATAACCGCGGTGACGGAGACTTGATGCAACCGTGGGTAATTGAAATAATCACAGAAATGTTCAAGACTTCCCGCAAGACCCAGGGTTCCTCGTTCAAATAACCGTAACGACGAAATTCCAAGCATCGACGATGATGCCACGCGTAGTCAGAGGCGACCAACGAGTAACAAGTCATCAATGTAATGAGAAGTTTGGAAGAAAAAGCATCTGGCCAAGTAGCCGCTGCTGGCTTACTGTATTAACACACTGTTATTCTATGCTATCATTACAATTGGTCGTACAATTTCTATATCAGTAATTGACGAAGTCAGAAATTGACGAAGCATTGGGAAGGGGATTGATTGATCGAATAAAAAGAATGTGCATTATGAGACTATTCAATGAATCAACATTGTAATTTTGAGTACCTGTCATTTTATCAATATCCTTTGGGAATATCAAAGTATTGCAAAAAATGTTAGCTGACTTTTCTCAAGTATCGCTAGAGTTCTCTGTAAAAGTTTTGAAGTTTTATGACAAAGCTCTGATACATCCAAAAGTGTTCCAATTATGTGAAGTAATGAGAATATTATCAGACTGAAGATTGTATCCAAAGTGAGAACGAAAAATGCGTGTTTCACCTGCAAAATACAATAACTGAAGAAAGAATCAAGAAAAAACAACTCGGCAAACGGGGACAGAAAGTCGACAACTTGGGGTTTATTTTGCATATAAGCCTGCACCTGCCGAAGATGGACTAAGGGTGAGACGAGAACAACTGCGTTAGAGTCTGATCTAGTTGTTCTTGTCTAACCCTTGGTGCATCTTCGATAGTTGAGAGATGATTCACCGTTTGTCACAACGTACTCCTGTAACTTCTAGCCCCAGTCTACCCTACTCGCGAGCCCCGCTTGCGATTCCCCCCTTCTATGCCGAACTTATAGTATTTTGAAGGTGAACCACGTGTTTTGATTGGGTTTCCCTTGGATACCCCCCCTTAATAAGAGATCATCAGACCTCTTAGACTTTTTCAGACTGTATTATGGATTTAATGTGCCGTTAAATATTTGAATACTCGTTAAGATGCCCTGATTATACTGATACTAATCGCGGTTGCCTCTCTTTCCCGAGGGGCCACTGTCATGTATTTATTGGCAAAAATAGCGAGAATTTTTGGTCTTCGAAAGTCACTTGCATGTACCCTCAGTTGAACTGAATAGCCCCTCAGTTCGACCAGATACAGTATACTCGACGCACATGACTCCTGACGAGCGTGCTGACCACTGCTTGGTAATTTCAGACAATTCTTCACATGATGTTTACACTACATACATCTGATATGTAAGTGTGCTGGTTACTTCAATTAGACGCCAGGGACGGTTTTTTATATAATGTTAAAAAGCTGTGGAGTAGATGTGAAAAAAAATATAAAGACGCGCGTTCTGAATGTGGAGTTCAATTAATTCAATGGAAAACTTTATCAACAATGTTCTAATATATACCATTATCGTTACGCTCGCACTGCGTTTTTCAGTGTTTGTCCAAGAGATTTGTTTCACGGAAATTATGGATAAATGCATTTTCTCGGATGACTAATGCATGATCGGCTTTGAGAAATAATCTTGACACAGAAATCTACCAATATCTTGATATCTGTCCTAAGTCTTGTAGACGTCTCTAACAGTTAAGACAAGATTCAGACGTCAAAAAGTGGGACATTCAACGTCAATACGACGACTTTTAGACAACTTTGAGTGCTATGCTAAAAAAGAAGACGAAAAATAGAAAAGGTTCGAAGTATGGTGTCCTACCTTTAAAAATTAAAATTACTTTCGAAATGATTAGGTTAAACTTACCTGCCGAAGGTTGAATTGCAGATTCTCGTCAACACTGTTGTTCCGAAACTCCTTCATTATAAGTATTATTTATGTATTCGCACATACTCGAATACATTCATATTATCCAGAATCAGAATCATCACAATGAAGCAAACCCGGATCAAGTATAGAGGGCCACCGATCGGGAGTTCCCCATTTTCCGCAACACACAAACGTGCCCGCCTGAAAATCTTTATGTGATAAAAGTGATAAAAAAACATATGATAAATCATATGATAAATCGCATGAAGTTATGACCGAATTCGATGTGTGATTTATTAGGTCATTTACATAGTGATTTATTATATGATTTTTTGTATAAATTATCATGTCATTTACTTTCAAATGTATCGAATGTTTTATTATATAATTTATCACTTAAGATGCATTTCAGAGTATTGAAAAAAAAAAAATGGTTATTCAATACGTGCAACTGATTTCAATAATTGT
>JAFFZH010013179.1:1024-12763 GCA_018420115.1 Euura saliciscinereae
ATTATCATTATTATTATTATTATTATCATTATTATTATTATTATTATCATTATTATTATTATTGAAAAATTCCGATTTTCCCAACATTTTCAAGATGAAAAAAATAATAATAAATGGCGTATACGACTGTACGCCTCTGCCTTGTCTAATTTTTTTATGATCAAACTTGAAAATTTCTCAAGGGATCCGGAATTTTTATTATTCTGTGCGTTTCACAGAATTTCAATGTTGGTAGAAAAATAAAAAAAAATGGCGCATACGTTTTCATTCCCATTTACAAATTTCACTACTTTCGAGTAAATTTTTTGCAATGATAATAATAATTATTTATAATTATCATAATGAATTATTTCGTTATTCACTATTATTATTGTGATGATAATAATAAATATAATGATAATAATAATAATAATAATAATAATAATAATAATAATAATAATAATGATAATAATAATAATTCATGGTTATAACTATTATTAATCTGAAATATTTCCGTTTGAATTCCCGCTCGCACTGAACAAGGAATCGGCGGTTCGTGAATCGCAGGACCGCGAAGTGCGCGTCATCTGTCGAGGAATAGATCCTACTACGCGTATAAAATCGTCAGCAAATATCGTCGAAAAATTGTGTGTCTCGGTTGGCGTCGCCAGAAAGCAGGTTCCAAAATGAGGCTCAAACGGACGCGAGATACCGAAAAACAATTATATCGTTCGCTTTGTTTAGTTCCACAGTGTGCGACGAACAGAAAATTATACTGCTGAGACCAAGGATACTTCAACAATTCAACAAACAGGTGAGCTTCGAGTCCCGAGCGGCCATTTTTATACACAATTTCGGCGATAATATTTTGCAAAAAACAATTTTTTTTCCGATTACCACGCGATTCTTCATCTGCGTAAGTACGTAACAGCATAATATATCGAACGCCTGAACGAAAACCCGTTCTGGACCTTCCTCGCGGAGTACCGAGCAATAAAAAGATTTTGGGTAAAAACGCACCCTACTTTACCGACATTCCACCTATCACACCCCGTTAACGATTTGAAAAGCGCCTCTATTGTCGATAAAATTAGGTACGACAGGATCACGGAACTCGAAGAAAAGAGGTAAGCGAAAACGTCTGAGCGTTTTTACCATTGTCATAGTTCATCGTAGTTCATCTTCACTCATATTTACAACCGTGTCTGTATAGGGTGTGCGACTAGTAATCCGAACGAGCGAGCGAACATGGTTCGAACCCCGGCTAGGACAAAGCACACAGCGGTGTTTTTCGAGCGAAAAAAATGCGTTTTTATCCGGTAAGATTGATCACCAACTGTTAAAAAGTCGATGGCACTCGCGAACAATCCCGAAAAACCAACCAAAAATCTTTTTTCACATTTTTTTTCTACATTAAATTCACAAGGCAACATTATCAGGCCCTTGCCAATAAGGCCTAACTATGTAACCCCGATGAGGCCTCTCTGTAACAATATGTTCTGACCTTTGTTGGTCAGGCCCTGAGAAGTATGCCTCAGTCGGGCCCCACCTATTAAAGCCAGGGAGGGCAACCTGTGCAACCGTTGCACATTTTGCATCGGCCAGGTAGGCTTGTGCATCCAATCCTATTACCCAGCCAATCAAAAGGGATTAGGACTCGGCGGCCCGGGACTACCTGGAGCGCGCCTGGGCCGCTTAGAACAATAGCTTCTTGGAATTCAATACCTGCTTACGAATATTTTTCTTTGTTGCATAACTTCGATAGCTACGGATTCTGATTAAAGGCTATGAAAATACTTCTTCAACAAGTAACAAGCTTAACTGACCGATCCAATTATGTGCATCGACCCGGGGGCCTTGTGCAACGAAAATTCTGAACTTGCCCACCCTGGTATTAAAGCTTTACACCCCCGATGTGGCCTCGTTCGGGCAGCCCGATCTGGGCCCGAATGATTGTTAGGGATGCCAGTTCGGGCCCCGAATTCAGCCCGAATATTTTTCCGCACGGGGATCAGTCAATAATCAAAATTGTGATTCGAGAGCTGTGCACGTCCTACAAAGAATAAAAGTCAGTCAATCATATGAATGATTTGTTTCAAGATTGCAGTCTCGAATTTATTTTACAAACTTTGGATCATTTCATATGCAATTTGATACATCGAAAAATTATGTGCGTTTTATTTGAATATTTTGACTACCACGGCGTATTTCTACTCGCGTCAAGCCAACAAATTGCTTCGGAAGAACGCGAGTTTCTTGATAGAATAAAAAACCGCGATAAGAAAAAGTGAACGTCTGGAACGATAATTTAATGAAATTGCATCAGCGGATGCTTGGTCAGCAGCTGTACGTGGAATTAGTAATAAGATGAAAAATGCTCCACGTGGAATAAGGAAAAATGACACAGTCTATATAACTACACCCCGGATCGTTTCTCTGCAATTTTCCTCCACAAGGATGACACATTTCCGGATAAATGCTTGCATCCTAATCAATTCCGCCAAATGAGGGAGGCGGTTAACATCTTGTAATGACAATTGTTACACAATATCATTTCCGCGAGGATTTCGGAAGTCCTGCACTGAGAGAAAAGATGTATCACATTTTACCACATATCGCCGACAAATTACTATTTTTCGGTAGTAAAAGGACGTGTGGTCACGCAATACAAAGAATTACAAATCCACCTTGTAAATTTCACTAATGGTGAATATTACTCTTCAAGAAGGGTATGGTTTACAACTTGAAGGCTAAAATTTACTATTTCCGATCGTATTAAGAAGCATAACACGATCGTATAATGTACAACTGTGGGGTCCGAATTCTTACCATCTCAGATAGTAAAATGAAGTTAGTTCACCGCGACCGTGCTGCTATTCGCAGGTGGCGCCGTTAGCGGTCTTATTTGCCGCTAATTTTGGATTTAGGTTCTGGTACACAGTTGGAAGATATCTGTAATCCCACTGGTCTATATATGAAGGTTCATTCCGACCATTCAATAGGAGCTATTTAAATATCATAAATAGTAACAATATTATTATTATTTTTTTTTTTTTAACCAAAAGTTATAGGTTAGGCAACCTATGTACCAAAATATTATTTATTTTATTTTTTGTCAGACCACACAGGCACACAGGTATAAATAGTGTGAGTGTGTGACTACCCACATAGCACCGGGACGTCCCCTGAACGTCGCCGGGAGCTCACAAATATTTTTGTGAGGTTCGACGGATCTTCCGTAAGAGGTCGCGGGAACGTCTCCAGGACGTCATATGTCCCGGTTTAGGAGCTCGCTTTAACGTCGTAGGAACGCCGCACAGAATACTCGAAGGAGTTCCTGGGGACTTCTGTACGACGTTCGAATTTTCAATTTTTGATAATCGAAGTGGAATATTGTTATTTTCGGGAAAAAAATATTTTTGTGCCAAGTCTACTTTTTCCCCCAAATATACAGTGAATCTTCTCCGGTTCTGAAGTATCCGTGATGGTGGTATTAATTGCGAATAATAGGGTCATCGAATCATTGAATGAACGAAACGAGATAAGATATTATTTATTTATTCATTTATTTACGGGAAATTCCCTTTACATTTGAAATAATAATAATAATAAGAGGCACCTAAATAGTAACAGGACTTAGTGCATAGTTGCAGTGATGCGGATCAAAATACAAGAAAAATAAAATAAAAAATTAAGTAATATGTGATAAATAATCTAGGCCAGTACAATTTTTGCTCTTCCAATAACATATATAATATGTATAACAATAGGGACTGAAGACTAAGAGAATTCCAGGAGCTTAGCTTTACAGATAGATTTAAAAATGGAAATCGGGATTTGTGTGCTAATTTATTATGTACTAATTTATTTCGATTAATCCATAAAATGAACAAACAAAGGTAAACAAAGTTATATCGTTGATCATTCTAAGAGGTACGGCAGAGTCATCTAATTTTTAGAACATTTAACCACTTCAATATTCATGCACCGAGCTCTTCGTCGCTGGTACTCTCACGACGTCTGGTCATATTGGTTGTCCAACTTCAATAACATTTTCGCTGGCATTCCTGAAAGCCATGCTCTTAGAAGAACTGACCTTCACCGCGTCTTTCTTCGAAGCGGTGTTCTTGCAGGGTGGAAGATGTTATTATGGTTTTTTGTGAATCACTCTTGGTCGTCGTCGGACCAAGTTTTCCATTGAGGACAGTCTCTATTGGTAATCAAACAATGAAAAATCCGATGGTTAGTGGTTTTATGGATGGTCATGATTTTAGTGTATTCTGAACAAAAAAAAAGTTTCGCCCGGGTAAAAAAAATATGAGAAAAATGCGGCGCACATTCTCGCGGGCCGGAGACTGTTCTACGTTGATCGTACGATTGTTGTGAATTATTTCAGATTTTAAAAAATGGTCCTTGTTTTGGTCGATACAAAATCATAACTCAACAGATTTTTTTTTAATTTGAAAAAATATCCGGAATTTTTTCTAAAGCACGGGCAACAATAGAAAGAATCACGAAACAGATAAAAAAAAGTAATGCAGTCTGGAGGCTAGGTGAATTTACGTGGACAGCCCCATACAATACCCCTTGAAGCGACAAACTGCCGATAACCTAACCTCGGAAAGTCACGCTGCAACAAGCCATTGTAATAATAAATTAATTCAAAGCAATCACACTTACCTTCAGCTGTTGCCGACGTAGCCGACAAATTGCGTATTTTTTTGATTATCCAACAGGTATGTCAAACCTCGTATTCACACTGTTAATATCCTGCGACCTGCACAATCTCCGTGGCACTCCGTGCTGACACGAAAAGTGAATAATAATGGCGGAGACGGCGTACGCTCTGCCACCGCGCCATCTACTCGAATTGAACAATATTTTCGGACGTTCCTGGGACGTTCACGAGACGTTCACGCGACTTCCCGTTTAGTTCAGCAAATATGAACTCCCCAAGACGTCGCTTTGCTGACGTCTCAAGGAGCTCAGCGAAAGGAAATCGCAGCGACGTCTGTGGGGACAATGTGCTGTGTGGGTATTATGTCCCAAATAATATCAATTTGCATGTTTGGGCTTTTGTCCATAACACCAAATAACACTCGAAGAACGTCAAAGTCGTCAGAGTGTTGCAACAAAACAACATCTGCTTCCGTAGACCTCCGTCCGCCGTGCGACGTTGAAGTCGAGAATGATTCTGGTTGTGTGGTGACACGTAAGTGTAGCCGACACGGCGCAAATTTCTTCGCGAGATCCAAGAACCACTGCCAACCATCTATCGGCGCGCTACGGTACCACGCAGCGGGTGACCGACAGCTAGGGCGTCCGCCATATTCCTATACCCGATACGTATTTTTACTATCTCAAGTTTTAAAAATTACCATCTCGCATGCGACAAGTTGTGTGTTCGCCTTTCACAGTGTATCACGAGGCGGTGCGAATCGACTGTGTTACAGTCGCAGATAGTAAAAATAACACGCTCTCATCTGGAAACTTACGAAATATGTTCTAATTTCTACAAGTAGCGATATTTACAATCCCGGGTTGTAATTTGAGTTCCCAGCGGCATGTAACGTATCCCAGTTCTGCTAGAAACTATTGACTGAAAAATGACTACGTTTCCTGGTTTTTGGACTCTACGTCAACTTGCCATCAAAAGTAGTAATTTGTCGGGGATATGTGGTGAAATATGATACATGGTTTCTCTCAGTGTGTGTCTCGAACTTGTTGGATTATTTAGTCTAGGAAACAAAAATTATATCGAGAGAGAAATGCAGATAGGGATATATATATATTATATTGAATAAACGAATAGCCTAAGTGGAGTGTTATGGCTAAAGCTAGGATCGAGTTCCCAATATATACACAGATAAGCAGCTGTAAGTTTTGTCAGGTGGTCACAGCGATCTGAAGAGTTTTGTGACCATCATAGTTCAGTCTCTTAGAGTAACTCTATAAGAGAAGACGGTCCTTCCTGGTGCTGATTGAATAAATGATTGGTTTCAATATAATTCCTCACGATTCATTTCAATAATATAACCATCCCATTTCCAATAGAACTTTTTTTAATCGAGAAGGTCAGCGTGAGGTACGTTTTGTTTACCCAACGCTTTGAGATTAAATCGCGGTCAAACGATATCAACGCGAGCTTCAAGTCCGGTATGGAAAACGAGAACCACGAGGAACTAAGAAAGACAAATGAGCGATAAAAATAAACTGAACTCATTCTGATCGATATGCTCTAGCATCTTCAACTATCAGATGTTCAACGTTCGATTGTCTTTGGAAAGTTTCCAGCGGATCTAGATCAACAACACGGATTATCACATGATTCGATTTGAAATATTCGAGTATCACTTCTCTGAGGGATCTTCACTTGTAATTTCCCGTTCTTGTTTGTTCCGTGGAAACCTCGAAACACCCGCAGTTTGTATCTACCGGAAAGTAATTGCAGACGTAAACATGTTTGTCAAATAGGAAATATGTTACCATATTCTGATACGTATCCTTCCGTCGTATTTTTAAAGCGAAAATAAAATAATCTACTTGAAATTGTGTCATTGTCAAGATGCGTTGAACGCCCAACTTTCGAGGCACAAGAAATGATCAAGTATGTAATGCGACGACCTTTCGACTTGTACATCGGAATACCGAATTATATAGAATATTTATTCTCTTCACGTCACTCTAGCTGTTCAATAATCGCTGCCATCAACTTTGCCCAGAAAGCGATCTCTTTTTTTGCAAATGCAATTTAGATAAACGCCCCGCGCTTTGGCGTCAGCCAAATCTGCGGAAGAAAGACTTTCCTCCGCTCATAGCGAACAAAAATCAAGGGACGTCGATTCACGTACGAATCAAACAAACGATCCGTACCATCGTGAGTTAATCGTAAACAGCCCTGAAAAGTGTGTTATTTTGTTTCATACCTACGGCCGGATTTCTTGTTTTTTCCTCTTGAGTTGATAAAGTGAGGTTCGTCGTACAGAAATTATGACGACTACAGTATTTCACTGAAAGAGAATTGAATTCATCAATAATTGATCCATTTATTTGATTTTCGATGTAAGGTTCTTACCTGATAAACTCGATTCAATAATCGAACTTCTAAGCTTAGGATTATTTTCAAAATACAAATTATACGATAAAATTGAATGGCAAATATATAAAGCTAAGAGAAGAAAAAGAATAATATGATGCCCACATTATATGAAAATATAACTCTACCTATAATAAATGTTTTATGATACTGAATACGATTATAACATAATAAAATATGGGTTGATTTATATTATCAACTCCGACTAAACGATTTCAAATCTATTAAAGTTCATCTAAAAAAGTCCAAAATGATCGCGCCGAGGTATATCACTGGTCAGGAAATCCTGGACATCGTTACCTCGCTTCAGAGTTGGTCTGGTCGTACTTTATCATCTTCTGACGACACAACTGCCAAGGAGTTTGTATCTCCAGTCGTCGTTGATTTAGCATTGAGCTGTTCGTAGTAAGCATCGAAAGCCACGTAGTGCTGAAACGATTGCATCTTTGCAAAAACCAGGACACAAACTTCTCAGACGGACGAATAGCGACGATACTCAGATCGAACTGTCCGGCTGTGACAAAATCACGGCACCTGCTACCGAATGCGATCTGACTCGGTAGCAAACGTGGTATCATCTTGATCAGTACGAGTCATTCATGTACAAAACGGCAAGAAAGCGATTCGACTCACCGTCTTGACCTCCTCATCCAGTAAATCAGCAAGTCTGTCCTCGAGTTCGGCGAACGACGGTCGTTTCGCTGGCTGCGCGTCCCAGCAACGCAGCATCGTCTTGTACCTGTAACCGACGGTAGGAATGGTTACTCATGATCAGCCGGAGGGCGTTGACACCCAACGGACGAAATCCCTGTACTCACAGATCCTCGGTCGCGAATCTCGGCTGCGCCATGCGGAAGCCTTCGGCTAGTTTGCGGTAAACACTGTCGTTCGCGATTCCAGGGTACGGAGTCTCGGCCAGGCTGAACAATTCCCACAGAACCACGCCGAAGGCCCAAACGTCAGAATTGACGGAGACGAGGCGATCCTTGATCGACTCGATCGCCATCCACTTGACGGGCAGGGGTCCGTGTCCGCTCTTCTTGTAGATGTCGTCCGTCACGAGGGACTTGGCCAGGCCAAAGTCGCAGATCTTCACCACGTTGTTGTCCGCCAGGAGGATGTTCCTCGCCGCCAAGTCACCGTGCAGCACCTGAAACGCGATCAACAGTCCAATTCGATGTGAATGAAGGAGATTTCAATATGGAGCTACATCCACTGGATGTTGTTGTGCTGTTTTCCACTCACCCTTCTGATGCCGAGGAACTTCATGCCCCGCGAAACTTGCCAAGCCCAGTTGAGCAAGTCCCCCGTGCCTATGGATTCTACTTCGTCGTCTTTGAAATCGCCCAGGTATCTGGATCTCTGGCCAGGTTCGATCAAATCGGGGTTGGCGGCCTGTTCCTCGACTGGTACACTCGAGATTACGAAATCCTCAGTTTGGCAGGGGTCTTCGGTTGCGGAATCTATGTCCAAAATCACCGTGTCGTTGCTGTAAAAGAAACATAGTCACCGTAAAACGTGGATTTCATATGGACTGCTATGCGATTCACTCAGCGTTTGCCATTTGGTTGACTATATCAGGCATGACGCAGAGAACACTCACCTGGTACCGGCCACCGCGACCTCATCGTCAGTCATCCCGAGAGCGGAGTCGCCAGTTTCGTTGACGAAGTCATCTCTGCGGCTACGCAAATAGTCGTGTAAGTTTCCGAAGCGGCAGTATTCGACGATCACGAGGAGTACACCTGTCGAAATGGAACGGAATCGATGTACGTATTTCGTGAAATTATGAATGAACGTGTCGGCCTTTCGAAATTCGCGACGCAGCGTACCGTATGAAATGTTTCCGGTGCAGGCACCGAGGAGGTTCACGACGTTGACGTGTTTCCCGAGGTAGGCGAGGACCTTGAGTTCCCGTTGCAGGGCCATCATGTGGTCCAGCCTGTGGGTCGCTCGGACCATCTTCACGGCGACCGTCGAGACCTTCTCCCCTCGGCAAAGTGATTTCGCTTCCGCCTTCATCACGGTACCGAATGCACCGCTGCCCAGCACCTTGCCTGCAGTGTATCGTTGATGGTTGTGTGAAATGTCGCGTCTCCGAGTTATTTCGTAAAAATGATATCGTCATCCTACTAGGATGGTGGGCTTAACATTCCAAACTTGGTAATCTATTCGTTTTATTTTCGAAAATTGGGCATTCTCGATTTTGTTTCTTTTGTCATGTGCAGTATGTACGTTACCGGCTCACCGATCTCCTCTAATAGAAACGGTAAATGATTTTGTTCACATGAAAGACCAGCGTGGGTTGATCGTTGATCTCATATTTCCGAGCGCTAGTCGCACCAGATTCCGATCGAGTCACTTGCCAGGATATACTAACGGTAAAACTAATGACATAATGGAATATCAAAGTTGGATACCAAGTTTCAGCAGCTTTCGTGGAAATTCCCATTTTACGTCGTATTCCATCGCCTCGGCCTGATCAGCCATGTTCAGTGCCGGGTCGAGACAGTCTGGAGCCACGCCGTTCTCACGCTCGAGGGTCGCTACGATGAACCTCCTCCTCGCCGCCTAGTGAAAAGTGATCATTTTTCCAATCAATTGGTTTATTATGTGGAGGGATTGTTGCGACGTACCATTTCGCGGCGCTTCCGGATTCGCATCCAGACAACCACAAATACGATTATGCATAGGAGACAGGCTCCAGATAAACCAGCCAGCAGTGCTAAGTGTCCCATTCTCACTGGAAAAAAAACGAATAAAGAACAGCGTTGAGAACTTGTATAAAATTCCTCCCTCGCATGTGCGCCGTAAGTATTCTCAAACCTGCACTTTCATCCAGTGTCGTGATCCATTCCGAATAAGCAGGGTCAGACTCGCCGATGGAATTACTCGCATTTATTCTGAACCTATAGGCAGTGTTTTTTTCTAGTCCTTCGATGCCGTAGTGAGAATATTCCCCGGTCAGATTGGTCAAGATATCTTCCCACTTTCCACGTTCTGCACGGTTCTTCTGTTGTTGGATGGAGTACATTTCCACGGGGTCGTTTCCGTCGTCAACTACCCAATGGAGGTAGACACTCCTGGGTCCTACTACTTTCACTGTATCTATTTCGACTTTGGGTACTTCGGTGACGATGAGAGAACTTAGACTGCTGATAGGGCCGCTGCAATCTTTAGCCCTGCACTCGTACGTCCCGCTGTCTCTCCGAGAAACGTTGGTCAAGTTCAGGTATATCGTACCTTCAAATTCGTTCAGACGGCTAATCTTTGTTTTGTCAGTCAAAACTTGGTTCGTTACTGATTCGCCAATCTTCCCCCACGTGAAATTAGTCAGAGGATATCCCACGACGTGACACAAAAGGGTTGCAGAATCGCTTGCATTCACGCGAGTTACTTCTTGCCCCGTACTGACACCGGGCTCTAAAACTGTAGGAGGACAAAATGTTGCTATCATTGGGGTGACAATTGAGAGTACTTCTTCAGTTTAACATTTTGTAAGTTGCGCTTACCTGAAACGTTGATAGTTGCTGATCGCAGAGTTTCTTTGATAAGGTCTTTCTGGACACAACTGTATTCTCCCCCATCGGTGCTTTCCACATCGTAGATTATCAATTCTATTTCCCATTTTTCCCAATTGTAGAATTTCGCATCCGGATTTACCAGTGTCTTTTTCCAGCTACGTCTTGGTTTCTGAAATGTTATTCTCTGCAATATTTCAACAAGTGCACTATGTATTTTCACATATACAATTACGGCCGCAGATTATGTAGTGTCATAAAATTCAACCGATAGTAGGGGAGTCATTAAAAACCAAGATTAGAAGTCTTTGATCGATTGCAAGAATTCAACACCTGGAAAGTGATGAGCAGCCCAGACTATACAACATACAAATCTCGTTTGAATGCAGTTGTCTCCAAGGCAAGCTTTTGAAGGAGACAATCTCGGCTGAAATATTGGCTACTCAACTTAATTTTGTACCGCACGAATCAATTGCAAATACATATATAAATTCCGTACATTTTCAGGTTTTTTCACCTTGTGGATTGAAAGCAGTTACAACCCAGATAACAATAGTGCGACGCACGAAACCATCACAAGGTGCGGCTCACGTCGTGCGAGCGAGAATGCCCTATTCTCGCCAGCACGAAGTGACGCAACACAAGTGCGAGCATTATGAGTCGCACCTAACAATCACGCGTGCGGAAAGACACAATCACGAGTGTCACAAGTGTGCGATGCACCGCGTGCGGGCACTATGATGTCAGTGTGCAATCATTCGATGTAAGATGATTAATATTAAAATAATCAAAATAATTGTTGTGATAAAAATTACAAATATGTTTTCCGGCACGGAAGGCTGAAGGCTACCGTGTGAGCTAGAGCTGATTATGAGGCATTCCATGCCAACTCGACCAACGACTTTTCCTCACCATTTTTGATTTGTCTCATAATTTTTTCTGTGGTTGCCCTCACTTTCAAAAACACTTTGAAATTTGTTCACATTTTTCTAAATAACCGTTTATTTTTTCTGTATTTTCAAAACTCCAAATAGATAGACATTTTTGAAAGTTCTGAAAAAATTCTCAAAAATACTTTGTTCCAACACCATCATTTTGGGACATATTAAAAAGTGGAACCAATTTTTCTTATATTTTTTTTTT
>JAFFZH010013180.1:0-16250 GCA_018420115.1 Euura saliciscinereae
ATTCGAGTTTCAGGATATTTACAATAAACTTTCTCTTTTCGTTGGAGACAAAGAAACAAGAAGTTGAAAAGAAGCAGTTGTAGACTTAGCAGCTGGACGCACTGATTCCATCTACCTGGCGACAAACTAGATCATACACATTTAGCAAACCACGTGTACATCTCAAATGTGATGTCTCTACACATCAAGCAATAGAGAAAGTCAACATTACACACGAAAGAAATCAAGGGACAAGGAACAAACCCCTTGGTCAAGCGAAAATCATACTCTTCATCTGTAGCACGACTGGAATCCCGAATTGCCTGAGCAACGTATGGAAACGAAAAATTGAGAGAAAACACCCTGTTCATTTGGACTTTCGAACACCAGCTAACATCCGAAATCTCACGCGACTGTCTTTACGGAGTAGTACCTTCAAGAAATTTTCCGATACCCAAATTTCTGCAAACCTTTCATTTTAACGAGAGACGCTTCCGAGTACGATCTTGGAGCGATATTTAGCCAAGGCAAAATAGGAAAAGATCTCCTGTCATATTCGCATCGGAACCTTCAGAGAGAGCAGCGATTAGCTCATTAACCACCATCAACACTTACATCGACGGCCTTGAAATGCCATTCATGTCAACAATTCGGCCAACGGTAACATATTGCGAGCCCTCGACTGAGCTCACACATGGAGGTGCAGAAGTCGTACCAGAATCACTCATTGTTTAAATTCACGGCTTTATATCAAAGCAGACGCTCACAGCGAGCCCGCCACTCCACCGACAGAGGCCCAAAGTTTGCATGTCTATCCATACCAGCAGAGGCACACAGTTAGCTTGCTGTTCCACTGACAGAGGCCCCAAGTTTGCATGTCAATCCACAACAGCAGAAGCACACTGTTATCTTGCTGTTCTGCTGACAGAGGCACAAAGTTTGCATGTCCAGCCTTCTTTCCGTCGTACGGGATTCCACGGGATTTAAACAATTCTGATTACGCAACGTAGGCTCGGCCGTTCCTGACCATGATTCATCACTGATTCACATCACTCAATTTAGTACATCTGACAATGAATGAAAATAAAAAATCATTGAACAATCAGCCGCGCGATACATCGGGCATTGAAGGTCAATCCCACTTCTGAAGTAAGGTGAGAGAACTGATACAGAAATACAGGACTCCATCTCTACAACACGTCTATCCCGTACGACAGTCCGAAGCCAACTGTCCTAATCTCTGCTGTCTGCAATGAGGTAAACAAAGGGCTCCGTACAGCGGTAACAACACTGCCAGCACACGGGACTATGTTCCTCTCCTTACAATAGTTATAATAATATGTATTGTTCACGGCAAGCTTCTCGCTGCCTCTATGCTTTTTACATTGTCTTACAATTTCTCTTATATTAATATCTAAATAAAAATCCACATAATAACCCTAATAATCAACGAAATGTGTTGATACAGAAATAATACATGAAAAAAAGAAATAAGTATTAAAATGATATTGCACCAAAATGAAATAATATAAAACCAACTGAAATTTTCAATTTGGACGGAGGTTATTTTTACAATTTATCCTTGATTGTCTGGTAAACATTATCAGGTAGGCTTAGACCAACTTCGGTTGATATCGGCGATGGAAGCGTGAGTTCATATTGCTCTATAGGTAGGTATCCGTGGGTAGCTATGGGAAGCAAAGTTAAATACCCGTGACTATTCACATCAAACCAATGACAAAGCACTCCGATAGATTTAGTATTTCCGCGAATTTTGGCACAAGTACTCGAATACTCTATGTTTCTCCAAGTTTTCCCTTTGTAATATGCAAAACTTAACACGAGGCCTACCATACATTTTCGGCTACCAAGTGATCGAAACAAGCACCATTCTCCAATAGTTATCTCATCATACACATGAGTACAGTGAACTTCATGAGATCTAGGAGTCAAGAAACCTTTTCTCAACTCACAGTTCCTGACCCTTTGCAAACGATCGCTGCTAAGTTTGTCGCTCTTCGAATTCAACAGCCAACAGATCGAAGACTTCCGTACAACATGCTCACAGCCTTTAGAATCTTTCACAACCGTAAAAGGACCGTCAACGCTAATATCATTATGAGTTGTTGAGTATTCCGGGAGTTCAAGTGTTCCCGTTACGTTAGACAGAATTGTCAAATCCTCAAGTACGCTAGGATTACATTCTTCGTCGGTATTTATGTCATGTGTAAAGTTATCCGCGGCCGCTGTTTCCGGAGAATCTCGAGGAGAATCTTCACTGTCCGAGTTATCCTCCATATTTGAGACATCTTCATCGGTCGATTGTGGCTTATTCAAATTTCGAAGTTGTATTTCGTCCGCTTCGGTGGGGTTGACTGTCATCCCAAGCATATTAATCGTATGAAGTGCATCTTGCTTAGCTTGATGAAGAATGTCTTTTATCTGCGAATAACTAGGAAGGGTACAATTTGCATCGAGGAAAGCAGCCGGAGAATGTATAGTCCTGTCTTGGGTTTCATACGATGAATTGAGGTGCCTCGTTCGTGGAAAAATGATTGTTTCACCTTCTGATTCGAAATCAGCAACGGAAATGTCTGCCTGTAATTGTATTCTTCTTAACCTATGGATCGATTCTAGAATACTGCAATTTACGACAGTTGAGCATGTCGTGCTCGTTGATCTCAGATTTCGGAAAAAGCTTTCGCACTGTTGGCTGCCAAATTGCCATGGTAGGAAAATTTTTGTCGATTTCTCTTTTATACATTTGAAGATGACATTCAATAAAGCGTGAGCATTAAATTCGAGACAGAGGTACGTGTTAGCTGTTATACAATTTTTGGTTACCGAATAATCTGGGTGAGAGGCAATCCAGGCGCGCCATAACCGCACAAAGAAAACACTATACCACATGAAGGAAATCCTGGTTTTTATCGTGATTGAAGACGAAAGAAAAGAGTTCATGAGGTAATATATAATCTTCAAGTAGACTCTTGTACCTTCGCTTGACGGGACATTTTCTTCTAATAACGACCACACTTTTGGCTCCGAAATTTTGACAACTGATGAAAAGTTCATTTTGTCTTTGGATGATAAATCGCATTGTGTTAGGCAATGCTTGTCTTTCGAAACTGTGTCGATAAGTTTTTGTAAATGACCGGATGATATTATAAAATATCCTGCTGGCATTATAATTGATGGTTTCAGTAATCTCGATTTTAATTTCACAACGACGTGAACGGTATCTTGAGTAAATATCAAATTTGGCAGAACATCGGCATGGAATCCTGGAATATGAACGTTGTCACCAAGCTTGTCAAATTTCGGAATCTTAAGGCCGATGTTTGATTTCATACGCATGGCTTTCATTAAGCGGGAATCACCATCAGAAGAAATACCAACAACATTGATACCATCATCTGTCAATTTCTTGACAATATAGTTCCATCTACTTAAGACGTGTTCGGTGGTAAATCTATTGTCCGTTCCGAAGATGCACAGACAAAAAGTAGGTGCATCTTCTTGTAAAGGTTGGACCATGATCGCATATAATAAGGAAGCAAGTTTGTTATTGATGAAATGATTTTCCATAGATTTAGCTGAAGTAGCTAAGAATGAGTATGAAATCGGCATTCCGTTGTCATCGAATGGTAAAATGTGTCCCACCAATTGATTTGAATGAGAGTCATATTGGACTTTTCCCGTTATACCTGTTGCGTCTTCGCTGAGCCATACCGAGGCAGTTAAATTTCTGGATGTCAAAAAATTCTTCAAATCTACAAAACGACACGTTCCTTCAACGATAGATCCAGCATAGGTGTTTATAGTGCGACATATGGTACTCCGGGAAGGCAACGACAGGTTTGCTGCTAATGTGTCATAGAGAATTCTCCCTCGAACAATAAACAAATAGGTAGCTATGAGTCTCAGTGACTTCTCGTATCTACAACCCCTCTTCTTCCATTCCTTTTTGTCTTCGGCACATTTGACGAGCATTGACAATAATGTAGAGGTAGTTTCCGGTTTTTTTTGTACTTTGGACTCGACGATGGTTGAAAAATGCCCTGGTTCTGCGATTTCCGTCCGGACTATATCTCCAATGGAACTGTTATCATCAAGGCAATCAGTCCGGTAATTACCTGTAACGATAATTTTCGATAATAGCCTCTCGACAAGTTTAAAAAGATACGTTTATTTTGTGACAGCATCGATCAATGTTTTATCCCCGAGCGAGGAAATCAAACTTGACACTTGTTAGTTCAATCTGAAAGAGAAACATTTGTAGTAAAGTGTTGGAAATAGTGTTCCTAGAAAAACTATGTCAACCTCGATGTCAACATACCTTGATAACTTATTCCCCCGGAAAAGGGCTAGTTTCAACGAGAGCATTAATGACTTCTCCCATCATCGTTGATGGGGCTTCCTGAATCATGGGCATTTCGCTCGGCACTTTCCGCACTTTCCAGCTCCAGAGTTGATGCATTCATGCCCGAATTCCGAGACGAACTCTCCTGTTGGGAATTCCCTGGAAGTGACGCTTCTTCGGCATTTGGTCGAGTTGGCATCTGAGTTAGAGGCGAGGTTGGAGGCTTACATTTCTCTGAGATGTGTTTTTTGTAGTTGGATATAATCCATCGTGGTTTCTCGCGTGTTTTTCCGGATGTGTCGACGTGTTTGGTGAATTTGAAAACTTTCGAACACAAACCGCACTGAATATTTTCCTGTATTGTGACTGATCCAGTTATGCTGTTTTCTTTTTGGCTTATGCTGATGTTTGTACCGTTTTCAACGGAACCACGCATAGAGGCATCCAATCCGGCGATGCTTGAAAGCATTTTTTTTATTTGTGTGGCGATATTCTTTTTCTCGCGAGTCTCGTCAACTACAATTGCAGCCGGCGTTTGATGGTCGTTGTTGATCGACGAGTTTCTCGAGGGGGTTGAAGCATCAACAGAAATTATTTTGAAATAATCAATGGGCTTGGTTCTGACAAATGCCGATGTATCGAGCAAGACTGATTTGTCCCCAGGAGAAAACTTGAAACTTGCAGGTTTCTTATAAAAGATGCCGTAGTAATCTTTCATATCGATCCCGTCTTCTTCCATCACTAGTTCGAGCATCGTGGTTCGGGCGAAGGTTTCGAGTTCATCAATCACTTCCATGTCGATTTTTCTAAACGCGATTGGGTTGTCGAAATTAGTGTACCTCAAAATATTTTTGAGGTATTTTGGAACGCCGAGACCCAACTCATCGTACAGTTTTTGCCAAAAATGTGGGTGATAGATTTCTTCTCCCATATCTTGATTCATCGTTGAATTATTTCCGTATGTTTCACGGTGCTTTTGACGTCTGTAATCCGAAAACGTAGTGTACATGAAGTTTTATTTTAACAAAAGGCACAACTGCAATCGGATTATCTTCGTGGTCGCAGAACAAACCAATTCGTATTGTGTGTGAAAAAAGGTAATGAAAAATTGATTCGACCCGCTTTACTAAATAATCAAATAATCAAATAATTCATTAAATTGGTGCAATTTTTAGTGATCCATGTCGATCCATGTTAATTTTAATTGATCAATATAGATCTACGTTGATGTCCTTCATTATTTCCTGATCAACAAGTATCTGATCAACGTAGATTCGTTACAGTTCTCTGATCAGAATCGGATCAGACATTTTTTTCGCTGGGATTTTCACCAAACATACATTCCGAGATGAATTTTACACGAGATTTTACACTTTTTCTGTTTGCCACGTAATTCAATCCTGTAGCCGCTTTCGTTGATCATAATCATTTCTTAATTAAGGTGAAATGAAAGTCACGTGACCGCGATATGATTTACACTTGGAATTTTCAAACGCTATTTTCTCATCCAAAACACATTCGATTGATGTGAAATTGATATCAGTGACGTAGAAAAACTTAATGAAGGGCCTGCCAATCGTGGATTTTCGAAAATCGAAAGACATAATCAGAATTTTGTGTAACAATATTGTTCTGTAACCCAAGGAGGTGCTGCGCCTCGTGGGGAGAGGCAGCACTTCCTTGGATTACAGAACAATATTGTGAAAAAACTGTTATTACGTCTCGATTTTCGAAAATCCACGATTATCAAGCCCTTCATTAAGTTTTTCTACGTCACTGATATCAATTTCACATCAATCGAATGTGTTTTGGCTGAGAAAATAGCGTTTGAAAATTCCAAGTGTAAATCCTCAGCCTCATATCGAGGTCACGTGACTTTCATTTCACCTTAAGCTCAACTTTTCCAAATAATGATTGATTTTTTTTCCGAATTCAATTATTTCGGAATAATCAGATTATTTCAATTCAAATTTTCATTACATTCTAGTATTGGATAAAAAATTAAAATTAGGGAAGGACAAAATTAGAGAGATTCTTATAACGTTTGTTAGGTTATGTGTAATTTTTTTTTTTTTAACAATTCGAAGATCACTAGATAGGTACGAAGTAACGTCTTAATAATAATAGGCAGAATTCCAATGTTGGATAATGTTAGTCACAAGTATAATGATGATTCAAAACAAACAAACCTTTTATGTTGAGATGAACTCGAGGAATTTGATTTCCGATTGTTGAAAACTGTTGAACATCGATTCGAATATTGAACAATCACTTCACGGCGTGAGGGGGGTAAGCACGTGGTCTCGCACGTGGATACTTATCTCAATACTTATCAACAACGTCGATGCTGCGAGTACGTATAGAATCCAACACTAGCGACCATCTTTGTGTGTGTGCGAGTATGCGCGCGGCGCCCGAACCGAGGCCCGAACGGGCCCGAACCGAAGCCCGAACCGAGGCCGAGCGAGAGTCTTGCAGCTCGCCTTGATCAGAGACTCGTTTTTATTCGAGATACTCGTCTAAAACTCGTCGGTACTCGTCGGTACTCGTCGTTACTCGTCGTTACTCGGCGTTACCCACCGTACTCGCCGTTACTCGCTCTATTATTTTATACCATCTCATAGAACTTGGCTTATTTAACTAAATGAAGCTGTTGTATAGAACTACTCACCTTAATTTTACAATTCTCTTTATGCATTGTTATTTTATTTACTCGGAATTATTCGAATCGTTATTTTACATTAAATTAGAACACTCGAACGATATTCGGAAGTGAGTCGCCCCTCGTCCAATGTATATACGTGTATCCACAGGCCATGAAGATGACAGGCCATGAACTGTCGAAACGTCGCCTAATAAAAAAGTAATGATTCGTAAAAGCATCATTGATTGATACACCCATGAGTCTACCTACAAGTGCTACTATATTAAGTAAAGCAATAGCAATCCAGTTTTACAATAAATGATCACATAAATCAGTCATAAACGAGAAAATTCACAAGAATACGTGAGAGAATTAATACATAAAAATAGCAAAACGTAAGCGCATCGTACAGAAGGAAGCATGAATTAACGGCAGGAAGTAAAGTCGCAAACTCGATACAATAAAAGATACAGACTTAAAGGTAAGCGTCACAAAGCGACGTCGTACTCATAAGCAAAATGCGATGCGTTAATTACGGTAGAAAGATGTAGATACGGATCTGTACGATAGGCGAAACGAAAGCAAAAGTCAATAAAATGTTCGGAAAAGAATGACTTAGAAGTTACAATACTAGAAGTAACGCGGGATACAAATCGTTACAATCATCGCTACGGAAATTATCAAAAATACATATATACAAAAGGTAGCGTAGACGTAACGATAGGCAAAGAAATCAAAGAACAATAAATAATTACTAAAACTAGTTCCGCGGCTGCTTCTACGCAAGGGGAACTACCTCAGGGAAACTCAATCGTAGATCGCATGCAATGGCATGCGTAAACCATAAATTACCATACAAATAAACAACAAAATATAGATCGTAAGCCAAAAGGGAACGGTAACCGTAGTTACAGAAATATCATGCTCAAATATCCAAGAAATATCAAAGAAATATCACGAAAAGTGATTCAGTCGGCAGGTCGTTCCGTAAAGATTGCTCAAACGTATAGCGTAACGTAAAACGTATCAGTAAAGAACGGAAACGTAACGTAAATGGAATCCCACGGAATCATGGTGGCAAGCGCAGCACCGACGAGACCGCGATTCTCAAACAAAGATTCGCCTACAGACGGTAGAACGATATGAGAGCCATACGGTAGATATTAAACAAAAACTGAGCGATAGATCATCAGATTACAAGACTGAACGATAGAACGGTAGAACGACCTCGTAACTTTACATAAATAGGCGGAAGCCTTACCTTAAATGCAGGCGTGTGAAATACACTGACTCGAAGGTTTAAGTACACTAGTGACACTAAATTACTTAACAAAATTAACGGAACGGAAAGCGGTAGGAAAGATGTACGATAGCGAGAAGATGGAAAGTGAATTTACAGAGAACGATAGAGGGATGAGGTAAGCAAGAGGAGGAATTATCTATAACTGTAGCGTAGCTGGAGACGTCCTTTCGGTAGCACAGCGAAGCGTAGAAGAGACCGAGTCTCGATGCTCTCCCTGATTTATAGACAATTCGTGTCACTCATGGCTCAGCCGTACGAAGTCAAAGTTCGGAACAGCCACTTAACGGTGATAGGTCAACGATCACCCCTCTTATGCAAATCTGTACGTTCGGCTATCCTCGGTTCTTCTGACGTCACGATCGTAGCTCCGTTCGCGTTGTAGCTCGCTAGGTCTATACCGATCTGCTGCTGCCGATGCTCTGAGTCTGTCCGGAGGGAACCCACGTGACCTTCCCTTAGCCGGACTCTGGCGGTAGACGATAGGTATGTTCGGAACGTAAGTCGCCTCCACCAGTCGTGCTGGACATCTTTCAGCCCCGATCACGAGCGAGCCCTCAGAGTTCGGAGACGTCTCGTCTAGGGGATTCCTGACGACGATGCGGCAACTGAAACAGTAGGTGGTAATGGTCTGCAGGCTTTACAGCCTCGGTCGCCGAGCCAGGAAGTCGAGTGGTGGCCTCCGCTCGGCCCAAACACTGGTCTCGGGGACATCCGTAGCGTTAGCGGCGTAACTTCGTGAAGTTGATCAGGTCAGCTGGCGGGAGGATTTGTGTGAACTCGTCCCTATACGCCGGCAGCTGGACTGCGTCGAGAGTTTCGGGTGATCGGGAGACGCTGGCTATCTCTAACCTCTTTATCCTAGGCTAGGTAGCTCGCACGTTTGTATGCGTGTAGCCGTGACGGAGATTGTCGGAGAGTGCCGAAGTGTAGAGCTGTCGCAGCGTTGATCCTCGACGAAGAATTACATATAAAGAGCGTAAAAATACAAAGAATTAAACATAAGCAAATAATAACTAGTACGACGCTTGATTGAGTTTCCCCTGAGTGTGTCGGATGTCATTTCCCCCTGCTGTGTCCTCCAGGACGTCTCAGCTGGTTCAATGTAACGGGTGACCGCAAACACCACGTTACGTACTGTACCACATAACCTGAGCGGCAAATTCAAATTTGAAATCACGTGACTTTGACGGCAAATTCAAACCATGCTGTTAGCCATTTTACAATTGAGCGGCCTCTAGCGGTAAAATTTGAACCGTGATGTCAACCATTTTGAAACCGCCTGACGTTGGCGGCAAAATTTAAACCGTGATGTCGGCCATTTTGCAATTGAGCGGTCTCTAGCGGCAAAACTTGTCGGTCATTTTGCAATTGCGCGGTCTCTAGCGGCAAAATTTGTACGTGACTTTGGCGGCAAATTCAAACCATGCTGTCAGCCATTTTGCAATTGAGCAGCCGCTAGCGGTAAAATTTGAACCACGATGACGACCATTTTGGCGGTAAATTCAAATTGCTGTCAGCCATTTTGTAATTGAGCGGTCTCCAGCGGTAAAATTTGAACCATGATGTCAACCATTTTGAAATCACGTGACGTTGGCGGCAAATATGAACCGTAATACTTAAACCATGATGTCGGCCATTTTGAAATCATATGATTCTCGCGGTAAAATTTAAATCATCATGCGGTGGTAAGATTCAAACTGCGGAAACTTCCTCATTGTACCCTGTGACTTTGGCAACCATTTTGCAACCACGTGACTGGTGGTAAAATCTAAACTACGATCACAGTACCGTGAAGTTAGCCATTATAATTATTCGGAGTACCGGGGAATAAGGATTGTAAGGAGGTTAGAGTGGATGAATTATAGAGTACGATTTGAGTACAAATTGATATATATTTTCAGCGTGTATACATTTTTTCAACAAAAAAAGTTTTATTAATTTGAATGACGGTATACATATTTTCATTCAGTTAACGTTGGATTAATATTGTAACGTTTGGCCGTTACCACCAGGGTTCGTCGGTACGAAATCAGACGAGACAAGGGGAAATATGGAGAAATGCGGTTTATTGGAACACGTGTTTACAGCATCAGATCTCCTAAGAGACTGTTAGTTAAAAAGTAGAGGCTGGTTGTCGTAGCAACCAGCCTGCACCTCTGTCGTGTTATGTAAAGGGTGTACGGCTGCAGCAGCCTTCGTAACAATATGATGCATGCGCGAACCATGTACATGTATCATTACTGCAGTCGGACGATTGGAATAGTGGTAGGCTGAACTCGAATCGTTGACCTTTTATATTTCACCACCTGTAACAGAATTTAGAACGAACAGAATTACTCAAATGTTTTGCTGTAAACTCATGGATGCTTCATGCGTACGTTTAACACCATTGATGCGCATTCGGATCAAGAGTGTGAGTGAAATGAGTGCTTACATAGAATTATTTCATCCCCGAACGATCCCCGGGATTATCATTGTTTTTGACATGATGCACGTACAAATCCACACGCGCTATGATTAAACTGATATTGAGATTTTTTAGATCCCGGAGAGGAATCGGATTATCACTTCTGACGGAAGGTTTATCTGAATCCGAAACAGAAATACGACTTCTAGACTCAAAGTACATGAAAGACTGAAAAGGGTATAGCCGAATAAGGGGGCAAAAAGTGCCCTTTCACCAAATAGACGACGGACTTCATTTTCAGTTGGGCCTTGGTAAAAAAGGTATTCATGCCAAATTTTAGCCTTCTACCTCTTCTGTCGCGGTAGTTATGGCGAAAAAACGTGATTTTCGCGTTTTTTTTCTATCTTTGCTAATGCATCGTATTTGCTTTGTGCGTAACCTTGAACGGCAGCGAGTTTCGACGCTCGCGCACGCAGTGGCCAAAAGTGGCGATCACACTGGGGAAATTGATACAGTTTTGTATAGAAAACTTGCAGTTCTTCTGTTATATCCAAACAAACAGCAAGTAGTCACGTTGCATACTTTTTCTGAGTACGCTGAAAGGAATTGGAAACTGTATGGAAGAAGTCCGATCCCGATTCATTCCACTTTTCAGCTCCTATGAATTTAGTAAAGTCTCTGACTACCTATCATGGCGCTTGGCAAACAGCAGCTGAATGCGTTGATCGTAAGGTTTGCATAGGTATATGCTGTGATCTGCCAAAGTGTATTCCGTACTTATTGTGGTAAACAAAAGCGAATAAAGGTGATAGTTGTTTTTCGGCCTGATATTGAGTTTTTCATTCCGGTGTATCACGCACGATATCGGTGATAAATGTCGAAATGAGAACAACGACGACAATGGATAAAATAATCTAGTGAATGGACGAAAATAGGTAGAATATCCCGGAGTGTGACATAACCTCAAATTAACACTACCTAGCCTACTGAATGACGTTTAAAAAATGATAAAGTGTGAGCCGATTTCAGCACAAACGGTTCCTTTTGGTAACCAAGGAAACATTCGCCGATATGTTTCATTATTATTTCCGATATCAAGGGATATCAACAGTGGCAAGAACACGCTTCTCACGTGCCATATGTTCGCGCTCAGTATTCCCCAGTGTGATCGCGTCTATTTGCCACTGGTCGCGCCACTTGTCGAAACGCACGGAGCGAATAGACCTTCACCAAAATTCATGGCCATGTATTAACATATAAGAAATGTAGAGAAAAATGTTCAGAGGTTCGGCACTGCGGATCCAATCTTTAAAAAATTCCGAAAGATTTAAATGCGGTGTTCTCAGTGGATTCCATCCCCTTCCACCGAGGTACGTAGGCCTATTTCGGGTATATAAGGACCGGGTTGTGGGTTCAAAAGTCAGTCGTTAACTGGGAGACGAGCCAGTGAGATAGCCGGGACTTTGTCGCGAGTCCCCTAGCTTATCTCTCTCTCTCCCGAACCTCTCAGAGGCTCCCTTGTCGCGGGGTGACCTCCAACCGAGGGGTTAACCACTCGTCGATCGACCGTACACCTGACTTCAAGACTTCAAGACTTCATGAAGTCAACTGACTTCAACTGACTGCAACTGACTTCAAGTGACTTCAGCTGACTTCGGCTGACTTCAAGTGACTTCAGCTGACTTCGGCTGACTTCAAGTGACTTCAGCTGACTTCGGCTGACTTCAAGTGACTTTAGCTGACTTCAAGTGACTTCAGCTGACTTCAATTGACTTCGGCTGACTTCAATCGACTTCAGCTGACTTCAACTGACTTCAACTGACTTCGGTTGTCTTCAAGTGACTCCAGCTGACTTCGGCTGACTTCAATTGACTTCGGCTGACTTCAAGTGACTTCAGCTGACTTCAGCTGACTTCAATCGACTTCAACTGACTTCAAGTGACTTCAGCTGACTTCAAGTGACTTTAGCTGACTTCAAATGACTTCAGCTGACTTCAGCTGACTTCAAGTGACTTCAGCTGAGTTTAAGTGACTGCAACTGACTTCAAGTGACTTCAGCTGACTTCGGCTGACTTCAAGTGACTTCAGCTGACTTCGGCTGACTTCAAGTGACTTTAGCTGACTTCAAGTGACTTCAGCTGACTTCAATTGACTTCGGCTGACTTCAATCGACTTCAGCTGACTTCAAGTGACTTCCACTGACTTCGGTTGACTTCAAGTGACTTCAGCTGACTTCGGCTGACTTCAATTGACTTCGGCTGACTTCAAGTGACTTCAGCTGACTTCAATCGACTTCAACTGACTTCAAGTGACTTCAGCTGACTTCGAATGACTTCAAGTGACTTCAGCTGACTTCAAGTGACTTTAGGTATATTACAATTTAGGTATTAGTAAGAGTAAGAAGAATCGCTGATGGTCATTGGAAAAAATGATTCGGACGAGAAGCTCGAAAATAACATAATAAGATTATACAGTGGAAGAAATAGTTACAAAGCAAGCAATCGAGAAACACGTACAATCAGAAAGTAACTAAACTAGGCTGATATGATAGATACAGGTGTGAAGTGAAGTGGCAGAACATGAGTGAAAAGGGGCGAGATAACATATCGGATGACCTTAATTATGGAATGGTGTCTGCGCACTGGAGATGAAAAAGAGACATGCCGAAAACCAGTTAATAAGCTGGCACGGTAGCATAACTGATACATAAACATAGCATGATAAGAAATGAACATATACCACACAGGGCGTTAAAAGTAAATTAGTTGAGATAGAAAAATGAGGATAGATGAATAAATAGATAAATACGGATTAATATATGTATAAGGATGAAGCATGCGATACAGTATCAAATGAAACAGGTGAAACACAAGTATGAACATAAGCTGATAAAACTGCTCGGATACTGCTAGGACACAGTAGTGTGCGTGAATCAACAATGAATATATTTTTATAAAGGTACCCGTTATATCAGGGGAGGTCATAATGAGACGCCCCTGAACTTAGTATTCTGAGGAAATAGTTGATAGAAATAAGTGACACCAAATATCTGAATCACTGGTTGCTGCGTCAACCAGTATTATTGTGAAAACAGTCTTGTCCCAGACTTTAAACTCTGAACACGTATATTCACTTGCTGAATAAATATATAATTTCTTGCACCTTAAACTTGGTCTCACGTGTCGCCTTTATCATTTCGGGAGAACCCTTTATTTTATTCGTGACAAGGTCCCATCCTTCGTTACATTGGTGTCAGAAGTGGGATTCTTCCTGATCCGGTAATTGGTGATTTTGTGAGTGAAAGAGGAGGTGACCAGAAAAAACGACTACAAGCGACTACGATTACAAAATATGATGAATGAAGAGAACGCAGCACCGGTAGCACCGTCTCCGCCCAAGCAGCGACGCACTACTCGGCGCACACGCGAGCTCCAATCTGTTTTATCGGAGATCGACGAGATTGCCGCAGCAACCCAAGGGCCTGCGACGTCCGCGACTCCTGATGTTCAACGGTCTCAGCTGCCGCTTTCTGGAGAAGGAGAAAACGTTACGACACTCCCAGTCCAAGACTTACTACAACAACATCAACTTTTGGTGCAGCGTCAACTCAGCAATCAGTTGAATGCTGAAGTTGCGAAGATTACAGAAGAACGGTTACTCGCTCAAGAACAGGAACGGGAGAATCGGCGACTCGAACTTGAACTCCGTCGGCTGGAATCCGAAAGTGCACAGGAACAATTCGTGCAGACAATCGAGATTCAACGAATTCAGTTAGAACGAGAGAGAGAGCAGCGAAAGCGTGATCTAGAGGTTCAACGCCTCGGGATGGAACGCGATCTAGAAGTTCAGCGCCTCGAATTAGAACGCGAGAGGGATGAACGTCAATCGGAAGTTGAAGTTCGCCGACTCGAGCTACAGCGAGAGTAGGAAGAACGACAACAGATGATTCAACGTCTCCAGACCGATTTTCAGCGACGACAAGACGACCTGCAACAGCAACAGGACGTCCTCCGCCGTCAACAGGAAGATGTGCGTCTTCGCTTGGAGCGTGTGGAAGGCCGTACGGTCCAGGTCCTGGAAGGTCAACCCAGACCGACTTCAGGAGGCCGCACTACGCCTCCAAACCGGGTATCGAGTCGTTTTGTGTCCGCCGAGGCACTAAGGTCAGATCCACCTATTTTACATCGACCTGGTTCAAGCAGAGCGATGCCGTTGGCACCGCTCTCGCCAGAGCTTCAGACGCAGGTCTGTAGTGGAAATTTGCCACGATATGACCAGGTCGCTGGACGCAGAAGCGAAGAAGCTCGTCCGACAATAAATTTAGGTCGAGAGGATGTGCAGCTTCCCACAACCCAGACCGTAAACAGGAACCTGAATTCTAATATCTGCAGTCAATATTCTTTAGGTAACGATGTTCGCAGAGATGTTGCCGAGTTGCCAGAGCAGTTGTTTCCAGAGACTAGCACCAACCATTTCCCCAATGTTACACCTATAAATAACAATGTTTTGCCACCGCGTACCTTCACTGACTTGTACAGCACCAGGAGAGGTGAAGGGAATCAGAATGGTTATGGAGCCAGAGTGGAGACTGGGGCTCCTCAGGACTTGTCGCGGGGTTTGCAGGGTGAGAGCATTGTACTGGACCAGGAGAGTCTCAGAGCGTTGATCGAGAGGGTCAACGAAAACGCGTACAGAAATTTATCGAATCCGACCTACACAAACACGGGTGTCTATCAACAGCTGCCTCTCGGAACACTGCCTAGTTTTCCCGTGAATAACCTCGCGTCAAGTCACCCCGCCGACGTTATTGCACCGGTTGTCGAGCCATCTTTGCCTCAGGGGTTTGTCCGAAATTCACAGAACGTTAGGCCCAGCACGTATGACGGTTCGACTCCGTGGGCGATCTATGAGCGCCAATTTTTAATGATTGCGGAATTGAACAACTGGAATTCCGCAGAGAAAGCCGCGACTTTAACTGCATCGCTCAGGGGAAATGCTCTGAGCGCGCTAAGCTCATTGACCGATATAGATGCACGCGACTACAATAAAATCTGTACCGCTTTGAAATTGCGTTTCGGGGAGGATCATCTTTCTGACCTGTATTTCACTCAGTTCGAGAACCGGCGGCAGAGGAAGGGAGAAGATCTGGCCACCCTTGGTCATGATTTGGAACGTTTGGCACGAAGCGCGATTCCCGATTGTCTAGGTTCCAGCAGGGACAAATTAACTTGCGCGCGATTCATAAACGCGATTTCTGATCCGACTACTAAGCATGCTTTGAAAATGGCTAAACCGTCAACTCTGCGCGACGCAATTGTAAGGGGATTGGAGATAGAGATTCTCAATCGAGAAGATTTCGGTTCTCAGCGGATTAGACAGATCGCTGAGGAAAAACCCACTCCTTCGACTAAAAGTCTCCCAACGAAACCCTCTGCCTCTCCTGTTCCACGCCAAAGCCAATCTAGCTCTTTCCGGGGCCGCGTGGGTTTTAACGCGGGTCAACCAAGCCGGAATTTTGTAAAGACGTGTAAATTCTGCAAGAAAAGAGGACACG
>JAFFZH010013181.1:0-13697 GCA_018420115.1 Euura saliciscinereae
GCTAGAGGAAAGAGACAGAGACGGACAGAAACAGGAGAGACGAGCGAAGCTGGGGGAATCGAGAAGCGTGGCTAGGTACAATCAGATAAGGACAGAAGGCATCCCGGAATACATAAGAAACTGCAGTGACAAGAGAGACGGAAGGATCAGAACGGTGGCAAGATTAAGATGTGGGAATGAGGAAAACGGCAACAAGTTCTGGCTGGAGGAGAATAAAAGACTCTGCAGGATCTGTAAAAGGAGGGTAGAAACACTGGAGCATCTCACGAGCAGCTGCGAAGAAGAGTTGAGGTGGGAGGGGAG
Organism: Euura saliciscinereae; assembly: GCA_018420115.1. NCBI lineage: Eukaryota > Metazoa > Arthropoda > Insecta > Hymenoptera > Tenthredinidae > Euura > Euura saliciscinereae. The sequence continues at coordinate 304 of JAFFZH010013181.1, forward strand.
TGTAGTAGAGCTACTAGGCGAAGACGCGAGAGGAGCGGACTGGGGCAAGAGGCTGGAGCGGATAAGGAGAGAGAAGGCAAGTCAACAGCAGGGGTAAGGGCTGAACCGGCAATACGGAATGGCGGGCGGACGGGTGAGCCGAGGGGTAGACCCCTCACCTGGACGCTCGGACGGAGGGGTAGAAATGGGGAGAAAGGAGGGTAGGGGATGGGGCCCAGAAAACAGGACAGCCATGATCCAGCTCCAGCGGTAGTCAAGACGGAGAGGGGCACAGCCCCCCTCAAACGGAAGCAGGACGGCAAGTAGGGCAAGAAACGCGCGATGATGGGAAAGCGAGCCGGGCTACAAGAAATTTCGAGGCGGACCGACAACCAGCTCAGTATCGCGGGCACACCAGTTCATGGATTCTCTGTTCATGTGTCGTTTATATGTATATAAATGTATATAGTTGTTGATAAGTGGTTGAATATCTGAGATTTTGATATTAAATTAGTTTATATTTTATTTTATTTTATAGTATTGTTAAGTTGGTGGCTTTTCTAAATTTCAAACTATGAGTATAAAGTATATAAAGATATCTAGAATATTTAGAATAAGTCACAAAGCCTGTAATACGAAGTGTATGGGAGGGCTGACGCCATTGGCAAGCCGAAATAAAGAACTACTACATTAACCATTACAATTTTAATTTGTAATTGAACCAAAATCCATTAACCATTACAATTTAAAAATGTAATTAAGTCGAAATAAATGAACCATTACAATTTTAAAATGTAATTAAACCGAACCTAACCAAAGCATTACAATTTTTAAGAGTAATTGAACCAAAATAAATGAACGATTACAATTTTCAAATGTAATTAAACCGAACCTAACCAAAGCATTACAATTTAAAGATCTAATTAAGTCGAAATAATTGAACCATTACAATTTTAAAATGCAATTAAACCGAACCCAACCGAAGCATTACACTTCAATATTGTAATGGTTCATGTATTTCGGTCGAATTACATTTTAAAATTGTAATGCTTTGGTTAGATTTGGTTTAATTACATTTTGGAATTGTAATGGTTCATTTATTTCGGATCAATTACATTTAAAAATTGTAATGCTTTGGTTAGGTTCGGTTTAATTACATTTTAAAATTGTAATGGTTCATTTATTTCGACTTAAGGTAGTACCATCGGTCCAAGAATTACCGTTCAGATTTCGATCAAATTCAACATATAGATGAATTTAGATGCAAAGTTGACCTAGTCAGATTTTTGTAGACTTAGGGTAGCCCTGAGAAAAGTTACGAGCATTTTCTTTCTCGAGCGTTTAACACGGGTCCTTATGGGAAAACACGGTATTCGTAAGATTGCACAAAAAGTACCGTTCAGATCTTGACAATAATTCGCACCATGTTACTTCAAAAGCTGACGAATATTTTGGGTGCTTGACAATGACGTTACAGTAACTGTGAGCAGAGTAATTAATTAATATATATCGAAAATTGACGCCTTTCACGAAGCGCCGGCCATTTTTCAAACGATGTGGCAGCATCGCAAAAGTCAGGTTACCGCGCCGTTTGAATCGCATAACGCGCTCGATACTGAACATACATAGTTTATATATTCGTGAAATGAAGTTTAATTGTCACAATTGCAGACAGCATGTAAACCGCTTCTATATTTTGGGGTTATAACGTAATCATATGGGATATAAAAATAATGATATGCAATTATCGAGTGAAGAAACATTTTTTATACTTCTTAACAAAACAATGTTTTATAAAATTTTTATCACAGTTATTTTTATCTTTTAAACGTCTTATAATATTATCTACATATTTTGATAGCCATAGATTTATCAAACTTTTTTCGCAGTATTTTTATTTTTATGAAACCTTTGTCGATGTATTATACACACATACGGTAATAGTTTTATCAAACTGTTTTGATTGTGTTTTGATTATTACGCGAATCACTTCGAATTTCGCTGTAAATAGTTGAATAGTTTATTCAAAACTCTTTTATCTTCCGTGACCTTAACCTCACCATTCTCATTTTTTCCCAACAAATCGACTAGTCCTGCAAATTCACGAACCTTATGGGCTTCAAATATCATATCAATTGTGATATTTGCAGCAATCATTTTTTTTCTCATATTACTCGAGAAACAGTCTCTCAATGGCGCAAGTTTTCTCATAGCAGTTGGAAGATTCTTTGTGAAATTTATTTTGTTTTCAGCCTCAACCCAACTCAACAAGCGGTCCCTCAATTTACTTTCCGGAATTTCCAATCGCTTCATAACTTCATCTAACATAATGACATCATGAAGTGCATCATGAGCTTTGTCACAGTCGATGTTTGCTTCTCTCGCTAGGTTTTCCAGTTTATTATCACCTGCCTTTCTTTTCCCAGTTCTGTTCTTTATAACAGGGAGTGTATCACTGAATCCAGCAACGACTGATCGATAATGTTCTTTCAAATATACTTTTTCGATTGCTCCCATCAGTCTGGGGTAGTCAAAGGAACAGTTGTGTGCTGTTAAAATACACTTCCTCTTAAAAACGCTGATGAACTCGTACAAAGCAAGAAGAGCTTCTAATAATGTTGACGTTTCAACTACTTGGCCCCTAAAGTTCAGTTTGCCATCGACAATACGTAAGCCATGTACATTGCTAGCCTCTTCAGAAATTTTTTGGGTTGGTCTGACGTAAACTGAAAAGGTATAATCTTTATATTTTGCTGCAATTTGCAAGATGTCCGAAGTCTTGGAAAATCCTCCCGTCTCTAAATCAAAGTATATGATTATTGACTCTAAATTTTCATTTATTCCCAACAAGCACGTTTAGAGCTCATAACGCCACTCGGAACAAATGCGTAACGTAGTCGTTTACTGGTCGGCGCGAGATGGCGGTGTTGCGCGGGAAGAGAGGGTTTCTTTATTGTCCGGAGGGAAATAAACGCACGTTTATAGTCCTCAAAACAGGACAATAAAGGGATAGGCGACAAAAATCGGCTGCTCCGCTTGGCAGCTGTTCGAGCCAATGTTATTATGCAGATTCGTAGCGTAGGAACGGTGGAACAGGGAAAAGGTTAGGGTCAAGATTTCGACACATTACGCTTTGTTCCAAGCGCCGTTAATCGCTCTAAACGTTGCTTGTTGGGAATAAAGTATCGTATGCACCTCGGATCATACCCGAACCTTCAATCCGAGTATGCTTTTTTACAAGACTCGTATTCGAGTTAGTGCACGCCTTCGGCGCGCACAACTCTACTACTCGTCCTGTAAACATCATACTCGGAAGTAAAGGTTCGGGTTAGATCCTCGGTGCATAATATACTATTATCATCCTGATAGGTATCACTTCATGTAACGAAGTGAGAAGTCCTATATCGCTTTCATACGTGATTCCTTCGATAGCTTCGTTTTTGTGTTTCAGAGCTGTTTTACATTTCTTCAGCAGTATTATTTTCAATTTAGCAGCACGAGTTGAAGCCTTTCCTTTCCTCCGTAAATTATGTTTATCGACTCTATTGCTGTATCTCAATGCATTTCGTCCAGGAGATAATGTTAATCTTTTTGCCACATCTGCCGTGTACAACTCACCGTTATTTTTCTTACTTATTGCAGAAGCAACCCTGACATCACCCGCTATATGATTTACCGTAGAGCCTACTTTTTGGGGCTTTACTAACTATCATGGCATTCAAGCTTTCATTCGGATTACTCGATGCAATCGACGAAAATCTGCTTCAGATCTTGAAATAGGTCTTCGTCTAGAAAACCGTCTCCAATAACTGCGTGCTTATACCTATCGGGATTCGAATGATATCCACACCAAGATCCACACTCATTGTGGTAGTTGAAACAATGGAATGCAATATTTTCAATAGCCTGAGCCATTTTCGCAGTATTCCCTCTATTTTGTGATACACAATAATTGAAATTTTTTTCAAATATTCAATAGCAGCAGCAGTTAGTTCCTTGTAGTTTTTTTTCTTTTTCAACTCAAATAAAGCTTTAACTACACCTTTCGAAGTGTGATTTTTATCAGATTGCTTGACTACTTCGTGACTAGATGCTTCTCTTACTGCGCATATAGAGCTACTATCATTGTCAGCTATCATGATACCTAATTCAAGCTTGCATCTTTCGAATATAGGATTATCTTTCGTCAAAAGAACTGCAGCCTTTGGCTCCATTGCCTTGGCACTGCCAACAAAATTTAAACGACAGTCGTGGTCTTCTTTTGAATGATTTTTATCACACATGGCACATTTTCTATTCAATACAACGTATCCAATGACTTTTTTTGTGAAAAATCCTATCAGCGCAGCAGTTCCTGATAAGCTATCATAAGTTCTACCAGTTCCCCTGGTGAACCACCCCATGTCGAACGAAGCAGCTATTCTGACCGTCTTATCATCAGGAATATTTTTATTCCTAATATCTTCTTCACTCATCTCAGGGAATAAAAAATTAGGAAGGGACTCTGGAGGCCTGGAAAATATTAGCAGTGTAGAGAATGAGAAGAAATTATTCATTTACCTTGACATTTCAGTTTTTAATTGTGTATATTTACTTCATGATTTCTATCCGAATACATTTTCACTGTTTTCCAAATAAATTCAAAGATTACGAATGTATATTAATAATTTCATGTAAATGTGAAAAAAATCTGATGCTCATCATCTTATTAGTCGGTTAAAAAAACCGTATAAAAGAATTTCAAAACTGTAAAAATCATTTTCCAACTAAAATTCATCGTTGATTGATATACAAAAATTTTTCCAATGATCACTGTAACAAGGACAATCTTGATCCCTCGTTGATACTTACAATAGTTCTTTCAATTTATCTGTGTGCTCGATGGTTAGCCTCCTCTCTTCCAGTGCTGCGGCAAGGCAAGCCTCGCGAGCACTTTCCTCCATTCCCTTACAGACTTCTTTCTCATGAGTTCTGTATGTATTCCAATGCATCTGTGGGATATCGAGTGCTGTGAGTACTTTATTGAGATGGCTATTCCCCAAGCCGCCATTCACTGTCCCTGGTTAATATAACAATCACATCAACTGAGTACTTTTATGTGCTTGATATTTTTTCCAAGTAGACTCACATACTTACCAATCGCAATTTTTGTGTTCGAATCAAAATGATAGGTACACGTTGATGAATTCACCAGATGTTGTTCATCAGTAGAAACTACAGTGAGCTTTTTACACGACCGACACTCTACGGCAAAAGTTGAAGCCAAGCCGCTGCGTCGTTCATCTTTTACGTCAGCCAACGATAAAATAGATTCACATTGCCAACAAAACATTTGCTCCCCAACAGTCTTTACGTGAATTATTCGACGGCCTTCAACCTCAGTAGAACTAGTAGTATGGTTAACAACATTGCGATCTTGGTCCTCATCAACCGCGTCCACAATCTCAGCTTGAGTTTCAGGTATACTTCGAGGTTAGGGTTACAGAACTTCCCATTTTTAGCTCTCAAATGTTTCGCACTTTCAACTTGCTTCTGCCTCTTCTTAAACACTTTTTCAGACACTCTTTTACCTCTCCAAAAAAATTTACCTCCATTCGAACTCATTTTTCGAACTCAAAACAACAGCTGGAGCCGCGCGATATTCTTTTGGCTCCGCGACGTTGCCACATCGAAACACCACGCTAATCAAAATCGAGACTGCATACGAAGGACGAGATACTGACTAGCTAGGTACCGATGGTACTACCTTAATTACATTTTTAAATTGTAATGGTTAATGGATTTTGGTTCAATTACAAATTAAAATTGTAATGGTTAATGTATTTCGCTTCAATTACAAATTACAATTGTAATGGTTAATGGATTTGAGTTTAATTACAAATTACAATTGTAATGACTAATGGATTTCGGTTTAATTACAAATTACAATTGTAATGGTTAATGGATTTCGGTTTAATTACAAATTAAAATTGTAATGGTTAATGGATTTCGGTTCAATTACAAATTACAATTGTAATGGGTAATGGATTTTGATTTAATTACAAATTACAATTGTAATGGGTAATGGATTCTGATTTAATTACAAATTACTGAAGTAATTTGTAATGGATTTTTTTTAAATTACAAATTCGCCCAACACTGCTTCTGTATTTTAGTTTCGCATGAATGGACAAGGAGTATACTACACCACGGAAGGTTCAAAGGGTCCAACTTCTACGTATCTACATCACATACCTATTATCGACGACAGATGTTAACCTTGAACAAATGGGTGTTTGGCAAGGTGTCTGTATATTTATGTTGAGCACAAACTAGTACAATAGGGGTATTCACGCACGCCTGCAGCACAACTCAAGCTTCTCGTCGCGACGACCAAATTCTGTTTATATTTTGTTTCATTGAATGAATTAAGAATCACACCAAGCAATAGTGAATGCATAGACAAATATACATAACTTCTAGCATGACAATTGATCTACAATCTATGTCTCTGTCAACCCACCTCCTATCTTACCTCAAAACTGTCGGTGGTGACTAATTTTCTATGTGCGATTGCTAGCTCAATCAAGCTTATAATAGATATAATACTGAAGCGACAATTATGGCTACTCACCGTTCCAGCGCGGCGTGTACGCCTGGCCCAGCCTTTTTCACTGATCCGTTTTCTGAATTCTAGTAAGAACCGACGTGCGTAGCTGCAGCGGACACTCGTATATGTTTCCGGGTATTTTTATCTCAGAGCATCACTCACGGCATGCGTCGAATAGCTATGGATGCTACTTCTGCGATTTTCTTCTGTATGTTGATAAACTAATCCCACCTAATCGCGCACGAATATGATGTTATCGTACAAAACTGACTAACGAATACCTTCAACCTACGAGACCGGTACAACTACAAAATTTCAACATTCAACCGATCGAATTGGCAATGTGTGATGTGGCAGCACATGGCTTTCATTTATCGAATGAAGACTTTACTTCGTATGAGAACTCAAGCAATATTTTCGTATGTGGTGCGTAAAAACTGATCCTACTCCGTGGTTCCGTAGCAACGGTATAAGAAATCCACGAAACTGAAAACGCCGGAGCGCTCACCGCAACTCTCCGGTGGTCTTGGTTCAAACGGTTCCCGGTTCTGCCACCTCAAGCGCTAGAGTAAAGTACAGTAGGTCGGACAGCCGTCAGAAGCCAGAAGGCAGGGATAGCATGGTATTCCACCGACAGAGACTGACCCCACCCAACAGAGACTGATACAAGATCGAACTGGGCTGATAGCCGTACGATGCGCGTTGAGGAGGTATTAGGAGAGTTTAAGGAGAGGCCGATGGTAGTTGTACATGCGACCCTGGCGCAGCCAGCCTGTCGCTGGACCGAAATGGCCGACCACTTGAAACCTGATTGGTCGCCCGAAAACGAGGAGGGCGTGAACGAAGCTCCCAGCTCCCACTGCGCAGCTCCCGTTCCCCGGACTCAGAAGCTACTTGCGCGATGCTCTGCTACAGGCTGTATTAGTATATGGATCGCAGTTAATCGAAGGGGAGAGCCAGAGCATAGGGGATTCTCGTAGAATTCCAGGTGGGAGGTGAAAAGGGAGATGCAAGGGGAGAGTCCTTGTAATCATTATTAACTTCCCGTTTCTCTGTTTTCAGAGAGAAAAGGAAGTTTATTATAATCACTGCAAAAATAAAAAAAAAATTAGTTTTCACTGAATCTCGACGTTTCGAAGTCCAAAAAATTACTATTTTTGTCCGCACGATATCTCGAGAACGAGTGCGCGGGTTTTGATCAAATTGGGCTCAATCGACGGGGCTTCTCTTAACTTAAAATTAGAACAGTACTTTTCGAATTATTGAGATAGCAAAATTCTAAAAAATACAACAAAATGACGATATTTTGAGAACGGTTGAACGGATTCCGATGAAATTTGGTACTACATGGTTTTTTCGATCGCTAATCACGAATTTAAAGTCAGATTCGCGAAATTCAAAATGGCGAATTCAATTCCTGGAAAATTACTAATGACATTCAAAATCTTACGGAAATTGATACTTCAAGGTTCTTTGAACCGTTGGTCAACAATCTGAGGTTCATAGAATAGAGATCGATCAAATCGAGTCAGTGGATGAGGAGAAATAAACAATTAATCCACTCCTAAGTAATTGTATTTAACGTTCCCACGACTAATCGTCGTCTTCATCAGAAACTGTCATGATTTTTATTAATTACATGAATTGTCGGCGATAACAGAACATTTGAAAGTATATTCCAATATTTATTTATTTATTTATTTATTTATTTATTTATTTATTTATTGGATCAACGGGGAAAAACCCCTATTACATATATCAGGTAATGCATTGGCGACATTGGTATGAATAACAATCAAAATAATAATAAATTAAACTAAAATGAAAGACAAAAAGAAGTATAGACCGAATACATTTCAAATCGGGCAGGCTGGAAATCGTGATGTCACCGAATTTTTTCAAATTGAAATATGTTGTTGTTTGATGAAAAAAAAGCGACCCGTATTTTTTGGTAATGGAAAAAAAATCTTGCTACGAAGTTACGGCTATTTGAACATTTAATCGTGCGCTACCAAAGTTCTTGAAAAAGGAACACTTTTTTCGTAATAACGCTATATCTTTGGAACGGATCATCGCAAATACTTCATCTTCGTCTCATTTTGTAGGGTTTCTCACACTCGTTTGGAATTCGAAGAAAAATTCGAGGATTTTTAAAAATTCACGGAATTACGTTCATTTTTCAAAAATTAGGGAAACCCGATTTTCTCGAAAAGTGATTTTTTTATTTTCTAAAAAATTTCACACAATATGTAGGGTGATATGACGGATATTTCCTCTAAGTTTCATCGATGCTCAAACACTGCTTCATATCGAGAAAAAATATTTCGTGCGTGACTGAAATTCGTCAATTCCTGTGCTGGTGTCGACTTTGTGGGCGTCTTTGAAATGTGTACAGATTTTTCGATCCAAATAATATTACTAAAACTTCATACATACGTACCTGAGGGAGGAAATAATGAAATGCCGTATGATGTATAACATCGTAGATCGAATATTGCTCTGCTAATAAAGACTATCACAAAAAAAATACAAAATTTACAATCAGGGATTTATTGTAGTAATAACAATATCGTATCATATTACATATTGCTGAATATGCTTCTATTTTCGTGGTATGGTATACAGTGAGGTATAGGGGATCAAATGTTAAAATGCAACAAAAATGTGAACGGGACAGAAATGCGTGCAAAACAAAAGTAACAACAATGCGGATGAAAAAAGTTTGCAAAAGACAAAAGATGGAAAAGGACGAAAGATGGAAAAAGATTATGGGTGGTCGATGTGTCAGATTGTGACCGATCCAAATGTATGGTTAATCTATCGGATTGTTACCGATCATCGATCTATCAGGATTAGATTTTGTTTAAACTTTATTTTAAGAGAATTCAAATCAAAATGCGACAGATACAATTATATCAAAACAAAATCCACTAAGAACGAGAGAACAGGTGACATTCTCAATGCCTTCAGAGGCTTACGTTACACACAAGGTCTGTAGATTTTATCATCATATTATTATTATTATACTATTATATTATATTTTTTATAAACATAGTATTTATTATTACGTAGTTATGATGATATTATTATCGTACGATATTGTTATTACTACAATAAATCCCTGATTGTAAATTTTGTATTTTCTTCGTGGTAGTCTTTATTAGCAGATCAATATTAGGTCTACGATGTTATACATCACACGGTATTTGGCCATGTACTCCCTCAGGTACGTATGTATCAAGTTTAAGTAATATTATTTGGATCGAAAAATCTGTACACATCTCAACGACGCTCACAAAGTAGACACCAGCACAGGAATTGACGAATTTCAGTGACGCACGAAATTTTTCTTTTCTCGATATGAAGCAGTGTTTTAGCATCGATGAAACTCATAGGATATATCCGTCATATTACCCCACATATTGTGTAAAATTTTTGAGAAAATAAAAAAATCACTCTTCGAGAAAAACGGGTTTCCCTAATTTTCGAAAATGAACGTCATTTCGTCAATTTTTAAAAATCCTCAAATTTTTCTTCGAATTCCAAAAGAGTGCAAAAAACCCTACAAAATGAGACGAAGATGAAGTATTTGCGATGATTCGTTCCAAAGATAATAGCGTTACTAAGAAAAAACGTGTTCCTTTTCCAACAACTTTGGTAGCGCACGATTAAATGTTCAAACAGCCGTAACTTCGTAGCAAGATTTTTGTATCCAAAACAAAAAAATACGGGTCACTTTTTTTTCGTTGAACAACAACATATTTCAATTTGCAAAAATTCGGTTATATCACGATTTCCATTTTAGCCTTGCCTGCCCGATTTGAGATGGATTCGGTCTATAGCGAGGTGAAGTAAAATAATAGGGGAGAGTATTGTACCTCGGACCAGCGTTTTTCAAATCGCCATAACTTTTTTTTCTTTGAACAGAACCTCATCAAATTTGTGCCAGAATGTAGCTTGAAGTCTTGAGTTTCAAACATGTATGCGTTATGAATAATGAATTTTGTCAATTTTGTATTACGCTCAATAGTTGAAAAAAACAACAAATGGTCCGAGGTACAACATGGTCCTGTACCTTGGACCACAGCATATTGTACCTTGGACCGGTTATGTTTCGCCTCTCAGATGATAACCGTCGGCTAAATAACGAAAAAGAAGTTGGCATTTACAGAGTACAAAGCACAAAGGTTTCATAGTATTATATAAAACTATTTTTATAACACCTGCGTGGAAAGCTTGATTTTCGATGCCTGTGTCTGGTTTGGAAAGGGCCCCTTTTCAGATGAGTGAAAACACGTAATATTTCTTCACTATCGCGCAGGCGCACATCTGCATTATCGTCATTATTTCACTAACAGGCATGCGCACATCGTGCATTATCGTCAATATTTCACTAACAGGCATGCGCACTTCAAGCAATCTACGTTTCTTCACTATCACGCACGCGCACTTTGAAATAAGTCAGTCGTTCAGTAGCGCCATCGGTCGGTGGCGACGTCCAAGCGTCCGCGAAGTGGCGCCCCCAGGCGGCAGCGATGTGTCAACTTAGATTATCGCCTAACTTCAGGTTGGTTATGGTCGGCCATTTGCTCAGCTGTCAGATATTATTCGTCTGCATCTGAAATCAAGCTTTCCCGCAGGAGTTATAAAAAATATGGTGTGCGATAAGTGCGGATAGGCGACATCTGCCTCGTGTGAAGTTTGAATCACTCGCTCGGCTCGCACAGCATTCACACTCGTCTCGTGTCATCCCGCACTCGCCTGCGGCTCGTGAGTGAACGACACTAGACTCGTATGAATGCTGGCTGCTCGCCTTCGCTCGTGTTGCAAACTTCACACTCATCGGATATCGCCTTCTTTCCGCACTTATCACACAATATACTATTATTTCCATAGTTTGACAGTACAGTACAGTATAAACTTTAAAGCTTTTAATCTTCTGATCACGAACGTAAAATTATTTTTTCTCAAAACTGTTTTTTCATAAAGTATTTGTGTAACATCGTTTTACATACTATTATTATACTTTTTCTGTTAGTTTATTCTATCCAAGTGCATCTCATTTGTTGCTTCTCTTTTTCCTCGTGCATCTATCGGTTGGATCGACAATTTTTTTCTGTACTCGACTTGTTCTGCTTTTCCTCGTGCATCTATCTGTTGGATCGAAAATTTTTTTTTGTGCTCGACTTGTTAACTTCAGTGGTACTGTTTTTTTTTTTTTGTTTTTCAACCTGTTTCTTTTCTGGAGTATCCGTCAAAATTCTGGACTTGCCTTTTTGTCTTCCTCTCTGGCCGGTTGTCTTTCTTGGAGCTGCTTTTGGAAATGGCCGTATTTGTTCTGGCGTTATGCATACGCCAATAGTTGTGCTAGTTGACGGTATTTCTTCATCAGTTGTGTAACGTGGTGCTTGCGGTCGCCCGTTACATTGAATCAGCTGAGACGTCCTGACGGACACAGCGGGGGGAAAAATGACATCCGATACACTCAGGGGAAACTCAATCAAGCGTCGTATTAGTTATCATTTGCTTATGTTTAATTCTTTGTATTTTTACGCATTTCCTATATGTAATTCTTCGTCGAGGATCAACGCTGCGACAGCTTTACACTTCGGGACTCTCCGACAATCTCCGTCACGGCTACACGCATACAAACGTGCAAGCTACCTAGCCTAGGATAAAGAGGTTAGGGATAGCCAGCGTCTCCCGATCACCCGAAACTCTCGACGCAGTCCAGCTGCCGGCGTATAGGGACGAGTTCACACAAATCCTCCCGCCAGCTGACCTGATCAACTCCACGAAGTTAGGCCGCTAATGATAAGGATGTCTCCGAGACCGGTGTTTTGAGCCGAGTGGAGGCCACTACTCGACTTCCTGGCTCGGTGACCGAGGCTATAACGCCTGCAGACCCGTAACACCTACTGTTTCAGCTACCGCATCGTCGTCAGGTACCCCCTAGACGAGACGTCTCCGAACTCTGAGGGCTCGTTCGTGATCCGAGCTGAAAAACGCCCAAGCACGAATGGTGGAGGCGGCCTGCGTTACGAGCACATCTACCGTCTACCGCCAGAGTCCGGCTAAGGGAAGACCACGTGGATTCCCATCGGACCGACTCAGAGCATCGGCAGCAGCAGATCGGTATAGCCCTAGCGAGCTACAACGCGAGAGGAGCTACGATCGTGACGTCAGAGGAACCGAGGATTGCCGAACCGACAGATTTGCATAAGAGGGGTGATCGTTGACCTATCACCGTTAAGCGGCTGTTCCGAACTTTGACTTCGTACGGCTGAGCCATGAGTGACACGAATTGTCTATAAATCAAGGAGGACAACGAGACTCGGTCTCTTCTACGCTTCGCTGTGCTCCCGAACGGACGTCTCCAGCTACGCTACGATCATCTATAGACTTTTCCTCCTTTTGCTCACCTCATCCCTCTATCGTTTCTGAAAATTCACTCTCTACCATCTCGCTACCGCACAATCTTTCCTACTGCACTTCTTCCTTCCGTCAGCTTTGTTAAGTAATTTAGAGTTATTCTTTTGTTGATTAAACCTTCGAGTCAGTGTATTTCACACGCCTGCATTTAAGGTAAGGCTTCCGCCTGTTTATGTAAAGTTACGAGGTCGTTCTATCGTTCTATCGTTCAGTCTTGTAATCTGTTGATCTATCGCTCAGTTTTTGTTTAATACCTACCGTATGGCTCTTATATCGTTCTACTGTCTGTAGGCGAATCTTTGTTTGAGAATCGCGGTCTCGTCGGTGCTGGGCTTGCCACCACGATTCCGTGGGATTCCATTTACGTTACGTTTCTGTTCTTTACCGATCCGTT
>JAFFZH010013181.1:13797-28737 GCA_018420115.1 Euura saliciscinereae
TTCTTGATATTTGAGCGTGATATTTCTGTACCTACGTTCTACCGTTCCCTTCTGGTTTATGGTTTATAATTCTTTGCTTACTTGTATGGTAATTTATGATTTGCGCATGCCATTGCATGCGATTTACGATTGAGTTTCCCTGAGGTAGTTCCCCTTGCGTAGAAGCAGCCGCGGAACTAGTTTTAGTAATTATCAAGAGACTCGGTAGAGTCTCGCGCCAAGTACATGAAAAAAAAGTTTTTCGATACGCCGCGCGTAGACTCGCCGAGTCTATTTACCCGAACAGGAGCTCTACGGGGCTATACGGCTGGCGTTAACTCTCATTATCTCTCAATCGGCAACATATCAGGGATTCAATGATTTATTTTAGCATGGATTATTTTTTATCTTTCATTTGAGCCCAATTTCAATGCTGTAGGGGCACCGAGGGCTGAGATATGAATTATACGATCGATTTAATTCTCAGAATTATCCTCAGAATATCGTCGTCTCCGTGTTCAGATTTCTAAATTCTGACTATATAATGATGTAGAGAGTCGGTTGATCCATAGGCAAGTTACGTGGGCAACCAAACTAAGAGAGTCCGCCCATCTAGGTCGTCTGGGAATATACAACACAGTCTATGGCGGCCAAGTCAGTTGTGATCAGTGATTGGTTGTCGTAAGAGCTTCTCGGCTGTCGGGGTTTTCGGCTGCTACACATGACAGCTCGTCGCTACGAAAACATTTTATCCGGCACTTGGCGGGCCATCATAGCAATGTATAAAAATGTCAGGTAAACATGACCAAATACTTTTTCACTCACCCACACCTGGCCCGCCAAGTACCACTCCCAAAATTTTTTTTACATTACAAATTATTTGAAAAACCAATGGAGTGAGCGAGCGCAGCGAGCGAACGAGCACAACGCCAGTTGGTAGAATTATATTTTTATTCCTTGTACTTGGTAGTTGTACCTGATTTCAAACCTTTTATAGGAAGAATGTTTTGAAATACGACTTCTGTTGAAACTAATTTCTGTTGGTAGGTATTTTAGAGGAAAGACTTTTTACGAAAGACGAATTTTTATTGGTGGGTATTTTTGAAGAATTTATTGTTCTTTGACTTCTTTGCCTATCGTTACGTTTACGCTACCTTTCGTATATATGTATTTTTGCTAATTTCCGTAGCGATGATTGTAACGATTTGTATTCCGCGTTATTTCTAGTATCGTAACCTCTAAGTAATTCTTTTCTGAACATTTCATTGACTTCTTGCTCCCGTTTTGCCTATCGTACAGATTCCGTATCTATATCGTTCTATCGTAATTAACGCCTCACATTTTGCTTATGAGTATGACGTCGCTTTGTGACGCGTACCTTTAAGTCCGTATCTTTTATTGTATCGAGCTTGCGACTTTACTTCCTTCCGTTAATTCTGCCTTGTACTGTACGATGCGCTTACGTTTTGCTATTTTTATGTATTAATTTTCCTACGTATTCTTGTGCATTTCCTCGCTTTCTGACTGATTTATGTGACCATTTATTGTAAAACTGGATTGCTATTGCTTTACTTAATATAGTAGGCTCCGCCTACCGTTAAACTACTTACCCACGTGTCATTTAGTGGAGAACCTACCCACTCTACCATATGTTTTGAGTAAACTGCAGTTTAGCCGAGCAGTGCTTCTATCTATCGTTATCGAACCTACCGTTTTCTGTATCTCGTTTGTTTAGTCTGTTTTGTTGAGTAACCTACCGTACGGCGGTACATTCGGTACCTGGCGCCAAACTCTTTTAGTTTGATACGTTAATTGGTAAAGAAGCTTTCTTATTGTAAACGGTGGACTGTTTTTCTCAATCTCAGTCCCATTTACCGTTACAGTTGACACATTCGTAGGAGAAACAGGTGCCAGTTCCTCAGTGGGTTCAGGGCCAGGTCGGTCCGTCACAAAAGCAGAAAAATATTCATCCTCGCGATAAATATTCCTGTTAAGTGGCCAAATTCCTGTGACTTCGAATCCCTTAACGATGTTATGCGGCGTGCAGGCTCTTGGATACGACTTTCCAATTATTTCCGCAATATCATAAATTGTTATTGGTTTTCCTGGATTACATGTCATCCACTCGCTGGCAGCTTCATTGTAAAATGTTTTATATGGACCAAACACCGTCCTGTCTAGCGGTTGTGTTTTGTGCGAGGTATGAGGTGGTAATGTCAATAATATTACACCAGTCTCTCTTGCTATATTAATCGCTGGAATAGAGACGTGCGTCTCGTGATTATCCAAAATCAGGATAGCTGGATTATCCTTAGACGGGTTGACATGTGCAATAAAATGTTTCAAATATTGTACAAATATTTCTTCAGTCGACCAGCCGGATGAATTCGCAGCCCCTATACATCCTGCCTCCTGGTGGAGCTCCTTTCAACATGTGATCCTTAAAATTTTTCCTGGGAAAAATTAGCATTGGCGGAACTTGATTTCCAATAGCGTTAATGGCAGCGATCATGGTGACGTTGACACCACGCTCCCCAGAAGTAACACTACCAACTTGTTTCAGTCCTCTAATTGCCAAGATCTTGGGTGGCACGTGTACAGTTGTGTTAGTAGTTTCGTCGAGATTGAAAATACGATCCGGACTGAAATTCCCGCGAGATATGCAACTCTCTAAGTTATCGAAAAATTTTCCGACATTATCTTTGTTGAAACTGGTCGCCCTAGCCAGACTTGTTGCCTCCGACTTTCTGAGTGATAGGGTTGGATGCCGCTTCATAAAACTACGCATCCACTCAGTCCCTGCTTTTTTGTTTTCATCCCAGTTATCAGGAACCTGTTTTCCATTTGCTTTTGCAAATTGATAGGCCAAAATTTTGGTATCGTTTTTTGATAAGCCATAATGTATCGTCGCAGCTTTTTTCAGATAATCGACCAAGGTTTCTTCTTCTTCGTTTGTAAATATTTTCTTAACAGCCAGCTTATTATTAGATTCGTATTCGAACACGCTACTTTGTTTACTGCGATGTATTGCTAAGTGGCGGAGCAGTGTCGTTTTCGAAATCTCATATTGTTTGGCTGAATTGGACACCGAAACCCTATCCTCTAAGACGCTTTTTACAGCACGTTCTAGGTTATTTATGTTTATTGGGGGTCGCTTTTTTCCCGTTGGACTGCGTGGCATTTTCAGGCTCTAGAATCAGATATTATACGAATAAATTCATAACGAGACGTTGACACAGTACATAATTAATCGCGAGACATTGCTAGGTTACAGGACTATGGTATGTTGTACCTTGGACCGGTCCAAGGTACAACGCACTATAGTGGTCCAAGGTACAACAAACGGGCATTAGGAACAATTGGTGGCCTGATTATTTATAGGTTATGTTGAGTTCAACGCCACTATCTCCATTTCAAAATAGGCATTTCAACAGCATGTAATCCTCAATTGCGATCCGTAAAGCCTATCATAACACACATTTCATACCTCCGATCTACGATACGAAAAAGTTACTTCTTACCTTCAAAAACAAATTTCTGCCTATAATCTTGATATCCTTCGACGAACACTGCACATTTTAGGATGAAACACAGTTTGGGGGTTCCCCCAAACTCGTAACTGTCGAAGTTAACGGAAATTCTTACAGGTGGCAGCTGCAGTAGCCTATGTGGACCGAGGTACACGTCGGACCGAGGTACAACACTCTCCCCTACATCAAAAAGGTAGCCTAAGGCGTCATTCAAGTATTACGTAACGCTATTTTTGACCATTTTTGACCCCCCCTCCCCCATAGTAACACATAGTAACAGTCTCCCCCCCCCCCCAGAGTTACGTTACGCTACCAATTGCTAAGATTATGAGAACGCGCTGGAAATTTTCGAAAAATAGGATCATTTTTCATGGTTACAATTAAACTGTTTGACGATGTGGATATACACTTTTTTTCTCAAGTATTTATTGAAAGTAAAAACCGTCACGTAACGTCTGACGATATCCTCCCCTCCCCCCTAACAAATGGTCACGTTTTGACCGACCCCCCCTCCCCCCCTTGAGCGTTACATAATACTTTAATGACGCCTAATAAGACAATGAAAAGAATATACACGTGAACACAGCTTAAGAAAACTCTAGAATTTCATCCCTAACACGCTTACAGAAAGAGTAAAAAGACAGGTTGAATAAGTCTAACCAGTTGCTGTGGCGGTTAGCCAAGAGACTCAATCTGGGGACGAATGCTCTTTCATTGAAGGTACCATTAAGTGGTGGCACATCAAATATATATCATTCGTCGGCCTCAGAGCCACGATCGGGACTCTGAGACGAAATTGGGACAGCAAGTCATCGCAATCAATACGGGCATTCAATAACTTAAATTAAAAAAGCAGGTCATTATATGTACGCATCGACCGCAGCGAACTCACACCAGCCTTTCGAGTTATATGGGAATAATCATGTTCGATGGGAGACATTCGATTTCCAAGTTTAACGGCAAGAAACCGGAGAAACTTATGCTGCACTTTTTCAAGATCGTAACAGTAAGAACTGGTATGAGGAGACCAGATGGGCGAAGCGTACATTAACGATGACCGAACAAGGCTGTTATATAGCGTGGTGATGGTTTTAGTAGACTTAAGGTCTAATGACGAACGAATTAAGAAGCCGAGCGACTTCATCGACTTATTCACCAGCCAGGAAGTATGCGGTATAAAAGTCAGCCGTGAGTCAAACGCAACCCTCAGATCCTTGATAGAGGACACCTGGTCCAGGTTATGACTCAGGATACTATACTCGGTGGAGCTACAAAACCTAGACCGAGAGAAAGATATGCTCTGGCACTTCTTGAGGTTAAGCCTAAGGTCATTGGAGTGACACCACAAACCAATGCTGTCAAAATCTTCCTGCAAAAGTGTACTATTACCAGGACCAAGAATGGACTTATGAACCTTCAGATCATCAGCGAACAGAAGGAAGTGGGAGTTGTGAATGACTGAGGCAATATCATTAATAAAAAGATTAAATGAAAGTGGACCTAGGTGAGAACCCTGGGGAACCCCCGAGGTAACCGTAATAGCATCTGAAACAAAGCTCTTCATTTTGACATATTGTACACGCCCCGACAGGTAGGACTCAAACCACGACAACAGATTTTCGAAAATGCCATACTCAGCTAGCTTACCAACGAGCAGCACATGGTTCACCGAATCAAATGCTTTAGAGAAATCCGTGTACACAGAGTCCACTTGACAATTTCTTTCCAAGTTAGAGGCAATGAATTGCTCATAAACAGCAAGGTTCGTTACAGTAGATCGTTTAGGCATGAAACCGTGTTTCTCGTTAATAATTAGCTTCAGGAGAAGAGGTGAGATCTTATCGTACATAAGCTTGTCAAGTACTTTGGCAGCAACATTGAGCTTTGAGATGGGTCTGTAGTTTTCTATAGACGAGCTATCACCTGATTTAAAGATCGGAGTAATAAAACTTTCCTTCCAAGGCTGGGGAAAAATACCCATTTCAATGGACTTGCGCAGGATGAACGAAATAGGCACGGTTGAGGATGCTGCGCAACGGATAAAGAGCAGGGGATGTAGACCGTCAGGCCCAGGACCACCAGCGCCACAGTGGGACGAAACCCCAAATCGACGGCCAAAAGTCTAAACATAAAGTATCGATTTCGGGGATCTGCAATGGTGGGTTACATATAGTAATAGTCCGAGGGTCGAGTTCCAGGCCCGAAAGGAGAAGATCCTTTATACCTGCTATTGTGTCCCAGTTCAAAAGTACCCTTCGCTCGACGCAGACGCGTCGCGCTCTGTTCCTAATTTTCAGTGCGCTCTTGAAAACGTCGCCAGTTGCAGAAAAATAAACCGATTGACGATTTTCAAAATGGATTCGAAAGGGGAAAGTAAGTAGAATATCATCATGTAATAATAAACTTGTAATAATAATGTATGTGATATCAGTCAACGAATGATTTTTCCGAAAATCAACGTAGAATTGCCACTGAAAATTGTAAACACGTAGAGAAAAAAAAGTTGAATTTTAAAACGTTGCATAGCGGCCGGACTTATTCTAGGTTGTAGATTATTCTATTGTGTAATGGAAACAGCAAAAAAAAATTGGGCATTATTGCGCAACTGCTATTGGTACAAGGTTTTGTGATGAAAAATGCATTTTTCTCGATTTTGAACAGTAAAAACATGAAATACGGAGAAGTGATTCACATAAAAGTTGTATTGTTTCATATTATCTCTTCAGGGGTGTACTTACGTTGTGGGCCCAGTGCCCCGCGTGGGCCCAGTGAGGCCCAAAAAGATTTTTTTTATCATTACCCTCAGTTTTTATAGCGGATTTAGATTTCACGCTCCCAAATTGAAATATTTGTATGAAGTCACTTTCTGCTAGGCCTCTTTCAAAAAACCCAGAATCTTAGCGAAAAATAATCTCTGAAAAAATGTATATTTTGAAGTGTCCAATTGAAATCGATGATAAAAAATGAGGGTTCTTTTTTTAATTTCCTTGTGGTTTTCATAGCATTTCACAATATTATAGTCATCTATAATATTGTGGAACGAGTAAGAGTGAGTAAGGCTGAATATATGTTATACCCTACTGAAAATTTCTAGGTTGAAATCTATGGATGAACCTACTGAGCCTTTCTGACGAAACTAAACAAACCCTTTCCCTTCCACAGGCCTACGTTAGGCATACCTGGGAGAGGGAGAGAGAGGGTTTGTTTAGTTTCGCCAGAAAGGCTCGGTATATGGTTTTCCTATAGGAATTTCGTACTGGAAATCTACTGGATTATATTTCAACATGGATTCCTATAAATATCCAGGTAAACTCCTATGTGTATTGAAAATATGCAGGTGGATATTCAAAATACAAAACGCATAGGATTTTACCTGGATATTTATATGAATCCATGTTAAAATCCATAGAATCCAGTGGATTTCCAGTTTCAAATTCCTATAGAAAGACCATATGGGTTTATCCATAGATTTCCGCCTGGAAATCTTCAGTAGGGTAATTACTTATTCATATGTATTATTCTTTGACATTTTAGAATTTGCCGCCGATGATCCCGCAGCACCTGGATTAACGAGAAAAGATATTTTCGCACTCATGAAAAATGATTTGAATCGTGGTGCAGCTGCAGCAGACCTGGAAATTGAAAACTTCATGTCGGAGTAACTACACCCAGACAGCACAAACACATCTATGCAATATGTACAAAATATATCGAAAATGATATTCAATATCAGTAGAATATTTGCACATCTTAAAATTACGTGCTTGAAATATTGTAGCAATATACGTTTGGTCCTTTTTTAATATTCAGCATATGTATTCTCGGGATATTGTACAAATATTTAAATAATATTTCACGAATGTCCTATACAGTAATGCAACGTTGCAGCAATACTGAAGCAATTTTGCAGTAATATTGTCGTACTGTAATAATAATAGTACACAAAAAAAATTGTTCTGACGGGGATTCGAACCGTGATCCCAACAACCGCCTCGTCCTACGAACCGCCCGCTCTATCCACTGCACCAAACTACTCATTGAACGAGAGAGCAACTTTGAGCTATATATGGTCAGAGCTTCATATTTACTGATGGATATTTAATCCGTCTGATCAAAGAAATGCCCACATATACATCCATTGATATGATGTGTTATGGTTCGATTTAATTAATAATACACGACTAGCATTCAATTTCACGTATTTTGATTAGATAAAATTTGTGAAGAGTATACCAATATCGATATGTCAATATTGTAAAACACTTGCAATATTCGTACAGAATTGGAAATATTTTTGAAACGTAAGCCGGTTAATATTGCATACATATTGTCCGAGTATATTTTTAAAATATACTGCAGTTGTAGGAAATATATTTGCAATATTAACGCATATGCACTCATGAATATTAAATTGGAAATATATTGAGAATATTGTATCAATATGTCGAATATTTTCAGACGTTTTCCGACATTTCCAGATATTCTTGATATATTTTGTGCTGTCTGGGTGCAGCGACATTTCACTCTGTCGGATGACGCAAAACATGCAATACGCGCATTATTGTCCCAATTTAATCAAAAGTGGAAGCAAGTTTCGAGGCATGGAGACAGATTTTTCGACAAATTTGCAACATGGCTCAGTGTGTTTGTTCCCCACACGGCACGTAATATTTCATAAATCTTTCATTTGAAAGATGTAATATTACAAGAAATGTGTATGTTATGTGCCGGTAATATGCCAGAAATGTGTCTATGTCCGCATATATAACTTGCGTAATATTTCCGATATATTTCTGAAATATATCATGAAATGTGTCAGAAACATGTATGACATATTTTCGATAAATATGTCTGAAATAGATCCGAAATATTTATGCCACATTTCATGAAATATTACAGGAATATGTTAGTACTTAGTAATATTTCGTAAGTTATGATTGCGGACATAGACACATTTCTGACATATTTCTGATACAATACGGAAACGTTTCGACAAATAGTTCTGAAATATATCTGGAACGTTTCAGAAATATTCGATATAATGTTTCTGTAACGATTCGGAAATATTTATGGAATATCTCTGAAATATTCCTGGAAAATAATAGGAAATGCTGCAGGCATATTTGTGAAATTTTTCGTAAGTTTAATTTTATCTGAACCATTCATTAACTGTTAAAATGTTGCCGTTAATTCCGCGGTAACGATAAATAGCATGAATAAAAATGCTGCATAAGTCGCGCTGATCCGAAAAACAGGCACGTCCAATCAGCGTGGCACCATGCGTCTAACGCCGGTAAGTGCATCATCACTGGCGCGTTTTTACTCGCGTGAATCTTGCGGGAGTATGCAGCGCCGCTTTTGCCTCTAGCGGCAAACGTGCAGACTAGTATTATAATAATAATCGTTTCCGGAACATTTCAGAAATATCGAAGATGTTATATGTCACTTTGCATATTTTCGTAATGTTTCGGAAATATTGCAGATATCATCTTACGATTGACATGTTTCCGGAATATTTCAGAAATATCAAAAATGTTATGCGTCACTTTGCATATTTTTGTCATATTTCAGAAATATCTAAAATGTTATACGTCACTTTGCACATTTTCGTAATGTTTAAGAAATATTGCAAATATTATATTACAATTGATATGTTTCCGGAATGTTTTAGGAATGTAAAAAATGTTATACATCACTTTGCATATTTTCGAAATATTTCTGAAATATTGAAGATGTTATACATCAATTCGCATATTTTTGTAATA
Source organism: Euura saliciscinereae (assembly GCA_018420115.1). Taxonomy (NCBI): domain Eukaryota; kingdom Metazoa; phylum Arthropoda; class Insecta; order Hymenoptera; family Tenthredinidae; genus Euura; species Euura saliciscinereae. The sequence continues at coordinate 23,072 of JAFFZH010013181.1, forward strand.
TTTGAGAAATATTGCAGATATGATATTACCATTGACATGTTTCCGGAATATTTCAGGAATATCGATAATGTTATGTATCATTTTGAATATTTTCGTGATATTTAAGCAATATTGCAAATGATATATTACAATTCACATGTTTCCGGAATATTTAAGAAATATCGAGAGTGTTATATAGCAATTTTCATATTATAGAAATATTGCCAGAATATGTTATGGATTTGAAGCCTTGTAATGTATTTGAAATATTTCTGAAATATTACGTGCCGTGTGGGTCCCCTGGGAAAAATCCAAGAAGCTTCAACACAGTCCAGCAGCATGGTCGGCCTTCTTTAGGATTTGCTGAAGCTAGTGTGCGCACAAAACGTAGGAAACCTGAAGATTTGCGTGCAACTAGAAGTACCGAAAAACTGTCTTATGCGGCTCAAATGAGCCTCCGAGCAGCTGGTAGATCTGATGCCGCAAAAGTCGTTCAAGATGGGATGCTGGAAAGCCCATCAAGAGCTGAAAAGTATAGAGAATCTTTGGAGTCGATTTCAGAAATTCCTTATACTCCTGATGAAGCTCTATCGCTTGTAGTTGAACTCAATATGTAAAAATCTGACTATCAGAAGCTTCGGAATTCAGCCAAAGAACAGCGCTCTAAGTTATTTCCGTCGTATAATGTAATACATCAAGCGAAGCTTCAATGTTATTCACCGAAATCAGACATTACCGTTACAGAATGTAGTGCTGAAGTGAAACTGCAGTCTTTGCTGGATCACACAATTCAGAGAGTCTTGTTGCTTCAAGACGAAGTTATTAGAAGCTCATGTAAATAAAGTGTTCGCAACTTGAATTTAATTTGTAAGTGGGGTTGCGATGGCACTTCTGGTCAAAATGCATATAAACAAAGAGTTACCGATGATGATGGAAGCAAGTCTGATGCTAACATATTCTTCACGTCACTTGTTCCATTGCAGTTGATATCAGTTGATCAAGAAACAAAAAATACCCTTGTTGTATGGAAAAATCCAAGGCCATCGTCTACCCGTTTTTGTCGGCCAATTAGAATTCAATTTTTGCATGAAAATACTGAAGCCACGGTGAGCGAAATGGAGTTTATAAAACAGCAGGAAAGCAACCTTGTGCCTTACGAAACTGTCATTGACGGAAAAGACATAACCGTTTCTTTCAAACTTGCATTCACCATGATAGATGGTAAAGTTTGCAATGCGATCACGAGTAATGCTTCTGCTCAACGTTGCTATTTATGTCAAGCAACTTCAAAAGATTTCAACGATATCGATGCGATGTTGAAATGAAAAATCAATGAAGATTACGTACAGTTCGGGTTATCGACTCTGCATGCGTGGATTCGCTTCTTCGAATGTTGTTTGCATGTAGGGTATAAACTTGAAATTGAACAGTGGCAAGCGCGTACTGCAAATGATAAAGAAATTGTAAAAAACCGAAAAGCAAGTATACAAAAAGGTTTCCGCATACGATCGGGTCTCATAGTCGATCAACCAAAGCCCGGTTTTGGTAGCTCCAATGACGGGAATACTGCTCGAAGATTTTTTGAAGATTCAACCACTTCTGCTTCGATTACAGGGGTAAATGAAGATGTGATCAAACGATTTCACGTTATATTGCAAACACTTTCGAGTGGCCATGAGATTGATATAATCAGATTTCAAGATTATGCCGTGCAGACAGCTCGCGACTACGTGAATTTAGATCCGTGGTTTTATATGCCGACTTCAATGCATAAAATTTTAATTCATGGCGCAGCGATTATAAAGTCTGCAATATTAACGATTGGACAAATGTCCGAAGACGCCCAAGAGTCTACCAATAAATACATAAAGCAGAATAGAGAAAATCTAACACAAAAACATCGTAGATGTAAAAAAAGCCGCCAAGTACCCACGCAAAAATGAGCAAACCTTATCGCCAGTCTCTGTCGTGAAATCAAGAAAGAAACCAAGCACCGAGCGTACCCCTTCGATTTCTCAGCAAGTCTACGTCGTCAAGTCGGAGTTTTGTGTGAGGATATCGAAACATCATTCCAAGAGCTACTTACAACGTACTTGGCGGGCACATTCGGTTGTTTTTTTTCCTGTGTATTTGTTGTTCCATTTTCAAATTGACAATATTCTAACGTATTTTGGAAGGGCGATCAAGTCGAGTCAAAGAACATTTGATTAATGTCCGACGTTTCGGCAACAGTTCGTTGCCTTCATCAGGAACTTTATTAGAAAAAAGGAAAATATTACAAAAGAGTTACGTACTAATGTCTAAAGTAACTACAATTAAATAAGCGTACTAACCATCGTAATTATTAGGTCAGGAAAACATAACGAACACTAAACCGAGCTGGTATCTGTTGATTCTACAACGAGGAAGAGAAGAAAACAATAAGGCAACTGTCAACATTTTGAATAACACCAAACACAAGCGAAATAAGATAAGGCGAACCGTGTCGAGTTGGTCCATCAGTTGTGAATAAAAACTTCGCAGAAGAACCCACGTGTCATGATGTAAAAGCGCAACCACAAGGCGGGGTCAAAAAAATTAAAATTGAAAATTGAAAATATAGGACCGTAAGAATACCGAGTCGACGTGATGCGGCATGATAGCTCCGATGTAATGTTATGAAGTCGACTGGACGTGGCTAATCATAAACACACGGAGTCGGAGAGACCTAATCGATAGATAATCAAACTGAACATCGTTAGAGAACCTTAGAAAAGACCGGGAGAATTTAAAGTACATTCGTGAACGCTGCGGATGGGTAAACAAGCGAAGTCAGGCGAATTAAGAAAAACTCTTGGAACGGAGTCTTTGTAACATATTGGAATAGGGTTGGTGAAGTTTCTTGGTGTCCTCCTTGATGTTGATAGGGTTAGTTTGGAGGTTGATGTGTAGCATCTCAGATGTGATGCGTTTTTGCCAAACCTGTTCTTTATCTAAGATTCTCACGCTACTCCAATTGAACGAATGTTTATGTTCAAGCTGGTGCTTGGAAACCACTGAGTGGTATCTTGGGTTCCTATTTATATTGGATGAGTGTTCCTTAATTCTAACACCCAACGCACGCTTTGTCTCTCCAACGTAAGACGCTGAGCATTGACCACACTGAATCTGATATATTACATTGGTTTGAAGGCTTTTTGGAAGTTTGTCTTTACCTTTCGTTACAACAGAACTTAAGTTATTATTAATGTGGGGTAACAGTTTTATGTCGTATTTCTTTAAGGAACTCTCGAAGCGTTCAGAAAAGCCTTCTACATATGGTAAAGATACCAATCGTTTCTTTTTAGTGATCCCGTCAGTGGGGGCGAACAAAACCGAGGTGTTATCGTGAGGATCAGTCAAGGTGATAAACGGAGCAATAAATTTTCGTGAGGTTGTTCTAAGATTCAGGCTGTAGACTCGCTTTGTAATGAGATCTTCAGTGAACGGAATGGGATAACCATTTTTTCTGAGGAATGTTCGAACTAATGTCAAGTTGTCAGAGTGAAATTTAGGATTTGATAAGGTAATAGCTCTGTCTACCAAGTTGAGAACCATTCCCTTCTTATGTATCAAAGGATGTGCGGAATCAAAATGAAGGAATCTACCTGAGAATGTCGGCTTTCGATACCAATTAGTTATTATGTGGTTAGAGTCGTCTATGATAATGGAAACATCAAGAAAATTTATAGATCTGTCATGTTCAATTTCGCTGGTAAATTGAAGTCTCGGGTGGTACGAGTTGAAGATCTCTAGAGTTTTTTCCACTTGGTTCTTGGGGACACACGTGATAATGTCGTCGACGTACCGAAAGAAAAACGGGAGGTTGAATCCTAAGTTATTTATGCATTCTCTTTCGAGATCAACCATGACCATATCTGCGAAGACCGGAGACACAGGAGAGCCCATGGGTGTGCCAAAAGTTTGATTATTGAATTGAAAGTAAGTATTTTCCATTAAGAACTTAGACACTACAATGAGTTCACTGAGAGGGATGGTGGAGTTCTTAGCAATACACGTGTATCTATTTTCTAGCGCTCTCGTAACTAGTTCGGCAGGGACGTTAGTGAACAAAGAAGTAACGTCTAGCGAAATAAGGGTATGGTCGGTAGGAACAGAGATGTTCTTGAGTTTCTCTAGTAGCTCCCAACTATGTTTGATGTGGGAAGAAGGTTTAGGTATGCTTTTCAGGAGGAGGTTACTGAGAAACTTGGACAGGTGGTAGGTGGGACTGCCGACAGAGGAGACAATCGGTCTCATTGGAAAGCCATCCTTGTGGATTTTTGGAAGCCCATAACATCGTGGGAGTTCGGTGTTAGTTTGGGTCAACTCGTTGGGATGATAAGTTTTACAGAAGAAGTTACTGTCATTCCATCGGGACAGGATTCGGTGAGTAGCTTTTTGCAGTGTGTCCAGAGGATTGTTCTCCACTGATGTATAAGTTGATTCATCAGACAACAGACGTGTCATTTTTTGTATATACGAGTCCCTGTTTATCGCTACCGTGACATTCCCTTTATCAGCTAACGTGAAGAAGATGTTAGGGTTACTACTAAGAAACTGTCGTGTGTTTGACAATTTTTTGGCAAAAATACGGTCTTCAATCTTGATGTGGGTGTTGGTTTGTGAAGCGGTTTACATTATCGATCAGTTTGCCAAGGAGATCATTCTTTTGTTCAGGTGAGAACATGTGTGAGTTTAACATATTCTCAAAGTTCTTAATGATGTCGATGGTTGTGTTTTGGTCCAAGTGTGACCGGGGGGAAAACTTGGGACCTAAAGAGACAACTTCCACAACCTCCTCAGGAAGATTGACGTCTGTTAAGTTGACAAACCAATTGTTGTCAACCGGCGGGAGCGTGGCAGAAGAGGGTTGGGTCATTTGACTAGGGTCAGTGACCTCTAGGCCCAACGCTCGTTTAACAGTAGTCTAATAAAGTTCCTGATGAAGGCAACGAACTGTTGCCGAAACGTCGGACATTAATCAAATGTTCTTTGACTCGACTTGATCGCCCTTCCAAAATATTGAACATATCGAGGGATAAATTCTCAACATGAATATTCTAACGTATTTTGAGAACCATTTGTCCATTTCAACTGTTGTGCTCCATATTGTTTTTATTCGTCAAATTACCATCAAAAATTGATTGATCGATAGTACACAACTACTCGCATTTTTATGCTGTGGTTTGGTTGTTTGTCTGATAATAGTTCTTTCAAGCTGTGAATAGTAATTTCTAGTATCGGTACCTTGTGGCTGATGGATGTATCGCAGTGCTACGCTTCCGGTCGGTGGACATACATGTCATGAATCTTACGTTGACTGGCTTATGTCCGATTGAAAGATAACATTGCTTATATTCATACTGAATAATAATTTATCTTTCGGTCTTGAAGGATGAATTTGCCGCATTACTTGAAAGATTAGCGCGTGCGAGTTTACGTTCGTGCTTGCGACCGGGCTCCTGAAGGCGCCCGCTCTACAGCACTTCCGTCAACTCGCACGCGCTAATCTTGTCGTACTAATATACAGGGTGTTCATTTTTAATCGCCCCAGGCCGATGTTTCCGAAACTAAGCAAAATATGAGAAAATGTTTCATACAAAATTTTCAAGGTTCGGAGGGGGAAAAAACATGAGCGGGCCAGATTTGTTGTCAGTTGCACTACC
>JAFFZH010013182.1:0-13594 GCA_018420115.1 Euura saliciscinereae
AACCATTAATAGGTTTATTTGTAACGCCTATTTTCGATGGATATAATGTGTTTTGTGTGCGAATATCGTTTGTACCTATTTTTCCGTGTGAGAAATTTCGGAAAATAATAAGGAAAATTATAATTTTGCATATCCGTGTTGAGGGATGATATTTGGTTCATTTTTTATGTTATTGAATTTTTCTCAGGCCTACAGTCTGCGAATAGGCAAATATAGAGAGACGGGACTTGTGCCATGTTTTTGGCAACATTTCAACGTACAATTTCATTCATAATAGAGCCCGTCGCATCGCGTCTAACTAGTTTGAAAATCGGGTTGAAACCCGAAATTTCAGTATTTTTGTCGTTTTCGGGCCAATGTTAGGTGCCTAACCGGTCGAAGTTTGGGTAAATCGCTAAATTAAGAGTTCATTTGCATATTTGAACACAAATTCAGAGTTGCCGACGCTCAAGTCCCCTGAACACCAAGCTGGAGCGATCTCAGATGGCTTTTGGGTCTGGGACTGTAATTTCGGCATCGCAGTTCGGAATTTCGCAAATCTGACCTTGAATATACAATCAGCAACTTCGAAAACCCCCGAATACCAGGTTTCGAGGTCAGATTCACCACTTTATAATTTTTTGTCGTCCATATTTCATCCGCCATTTTGAATTTTCAAGTTCCGACTCCGGATTCAGATTCGGCGTCCCCGAAAACCTCTGGAAACCAATTTTCAAGTAAATCCGAATTTCGGTCCGGCTTTTGTAGAATTTTGACCGCAAAAGTCGATTTTCTCCCACTGTGCGCCACTTCGCGGACGCTTGGACGTCGCCACCGACCGATGGCGCTACTGAACGACTGACTTATTTCAAAGTGCGCGTGCGTGATAGTGAAGAAACGTAGATTGCTTGAAGTGCGCATGCCTGTTAGTGAAATATTGACGATAATGCACGATGTGCGCATGCCTGTTAGTGAAATAATGACGATAATGCGCGATGTGCGCCTGCGCGATAGTGAAGAAATATTACGTGTTTTCACTCATCTGAAAAGGGGCCCTTTCCAAACCAGACACAGGCATCGAAAATCAAGCTTTCCACGCAGGTGTTATAAAAATCCTTTTTCCCAACGCATATGTAAAAATAGGCGGTTTTGGCCGTCTGCTGAAAATGAACAAAAGACGCTATTTCTCAATGAATTGGGAAATGAAGAATCATTTTTCCACTAGTGACCCAGAACTACTTCTGACCACTGGTGATGACAAAACTCGCATTCGGCTCGTGTGGCTATATTCACACTCACTCGGAATCGTCATTTTTGCCCACGAGTTGCACAATATACTATTTCCCTTGAAATACTTATTCTCACGAGTCGCCTTGGTCATTTTGAGAGAACCCTTTATTATTCTGAAGAACCCGGAGTTTTACTATTCTTTTTTAAACCTTCAGCCAGGCAATGTAAATTAATTACAGTAGACTCTAGATAAGTGGCCCTCTCACGGGGCTAGAGGAGAGGAAAAAGGCTACTTACGAAATGCCTCCACCACGGGGCTCGAGGAACTCGGGAAGAGACGCATGACGCGTGGTGGGAGCAGCGCAAACGGCCTACGCGCACCGCATACTGCTGTGGAGGGGGGCATAGTGTTTGTGTGGGTAACCGTCGGTGTGGAGGGAAAGGCACTCGCAGGGCCACTTAGCGAATGGCCACTTATCTAGAGTCTACTGTACCGTAATTATGTCTGCAAGACATGACATATTGATGTTATGCTTAACGACAAGCGTTAAGGTAGTTGTGCCGCGACAGTCGGACTAACAAATCGCGCGCGCAGTGCGTGCTCAAGTCACTGAGTGGTATAGGCTATGTGCCGTGAACTTTTGGTTGGGTTTGTAGTCAAACCGCTCTCACACACTCGCACAGGGGACCGCTCTCTCTCGCGCTCTGTATACCGACGCGCGCGCACTCGCACCCGGCTACCCTTTCCATGCTAAAAGTTAGTGCGGATCGAGTGACTATTATTGTTGTACCAGCGAAACTAAACGGTAAATTAATCGGACTTTTTATACTAGCATTCCTGAAATATCCTTCCATCATATCCTAGTTTTTCGTAACAATCCATAGAACGGTTTTCACACTATAATTAGCGATATGCGGTTTCCATATACGTAACATGGGGAACGCGTGTGAAAAGTTCCAACTTTGAGTGCTATTATTTCGCGTTCCAGACGGCAAAAAATTCTGAAATAATTCGTACAACTAGATTTCATGTAAATGAAAGTGTGGTCAAAATTTCATCCGATTTTATAGAAAACGCACTTAGCAGCACAACTACCTTAAAAGTAATAACATGCTCTGTGATACACTTAGCGGAGCTCCAAAATACAAAGGCTGGTCACGTTCTACATCATCTCGATGATGTCGTACCCTATTCTGATCGTCATCCTCTTCTTCTTCACTCAGATATTCTTCATCTTCATCTGTGAGAATATCTTCATCATCTTCTTCATCATCTGTTGTTTCTTCTGCTGCTGCCTCCTCTCCGTCTTCGTTTTGATAATTTGCTGCTCGGACCTCTTGGTCTGGAACAGCTTCAACCACTCGTTCTCCTACTGCTTGTCGCACTGCCTCATCGATTATCGCATTGAAATGATGAATAATAGGATCGGCATTCACTCCACCGCAGGTTCTATTATTTGCCTGAAATGAAGAAAACAGTTAGAAATAGTGGCGTAGCTAGGTGGACAAGGGCCCCGGTACATAAAGAAAAATTCCCCCCCCCCCCCCCCTTTTTTTATAGATAGGGATGAGACAGGAACACAGTGACTTGCACTTATCCTCAGTAGGATAAGCCCACGAGTCACCTGTATAATGAGGACATAAGGTGTGAAATCACTATCTCTTCAGCAAAAGAAAATAACAACAATTGAACAACGATGCAGATGACGATCCAAAATATTTATTATATCGATGAGACCAACATACAGAAAAATTAAGATTGACAAATTGTTAATGAAATTTCCAGTCAAATTCGCATTCTCTTGCGCGCTTTAATTTTTGAAAATTCGTCTATCATTTCATTCAAATCCAAGTTTGATGCCGCCTTGTTTTCAATTGAAATTAGTGATAAATGTCTGAGTCGATCTTGCCCCATACCGTTTCTTAAATAATTTTTTATAATCTTTAGTTTACTGAAAGATTTTTCAGCTGCCGCAGACGTGACAGGTACAGTATGAAATAGTAACATTGCTGTATACACTTCCGTAAGGTCACATTCCAACGCTCCAAATTTCGTTATCACTTCCTTACAAAATTGGTGAATTGACCATGTCTCTGTTAATTCAGGAAGAACCAGATGATAAACATTAATAAATTGAAGAGAAAAATTGGGTCCCATTATATCGGAATATTTCATCTGAAATTGATCACATTTTTTGAGTAAAGTTGTTTGATCCATGCTGAGCAAATTTTTTGGAGTTAGAAATTTGAACGTTTTACAAACTAACTGACAAGGAGACTAGGGACCCTCGATGTCGCGGATCGGGTTCCCGTTTCACCTGGTGAAAGTTTAAGACCTCCGAATTAACGTGGTTTCTGATTTTTGATTGAATAGGCTTTGGTTGCTGAGATAACGCGATTTGAAATTTAGAGATTTTCTGGCGGAGTGGGGCTCGCGCGTCTACTCCGTTGAGCGTGCACGCTGGAACCAAGAGCTGGCGTAGCTAACCCGGTAAGACGACGGACTGGAACGCTGAAGGTTCACGGTTCGCGTCCCCGTACTGTTTTTTTTTTAATCAACTTTTCATATATTCTTTCAATCTCTTATAAGACTTTGCATGTGCAGGTCAATAAAACAATTCGAAAATACGTATTACCAGTTTTATCGACATATATTATACACTACATGAACGTCATTATGCTATAATAATATGATAAAATGGTTATTCTAATAACGAAGGCACAATTATGTAACAAAAAATAAAATGCCATAAAAAATATATTTGTTTAAAAATAATTAATGTAATATACACATGCAAATTTTGTGCCGCGTTATCATTCTGATTCTTCTTCACTACTACTGGTATGTCGACTAATTGGGAGGTGGAAACCATCATAAAAACAATTGAAGCACGGAGGCTTACGAAACCACGAACATAAGATGAACCCAGTACCACCGCAACCACATTTAACCTTGCGAATCTTATCAGGAAGGTAAACTTCGTTCACAAATCGGGAAACTGTTCTGTTTTGTCACGTGTGTATTACATTATTTTTGAACAAATGTATTTTTTATTTAATTTTATTTTTTGTTACATAATTGTGCCTTCGTTATTAGAATAACCATTTCATCATATTATTATAGCATAATGACGTTCATGTAGTGTATAATATATGTCGATAAAACTGGTAATACGTATTTTCGAATTGTCTTATTGACCTGCACATGCAAAGTCTTATTTATAAGACTTATTTATAAGACTTTGCATGTGCAGGTCAATATATATTCTTTCAATCTCTTATAAGAGATTGAAAGAATATATGAAAAGTTGATTCCAAAAAAAAAGTACGGGGACCGTGAACCTTCAGCGTTCCAGTCCGTCGTCTTACCGGGTTAGCTACGCCAGCTCTTGGTTCCAGCGTGCACGCTCAACGGAGTAGACGCGCGAGCCCCACTCCGCCCGAAAATCTCTAAATTTCAAATCGCGATATCTCAGCAACCAAGGCCTATTCAACCAAAAATCAAGAACCACGTTAATTCGGAGGTCCTAAACTTTCACCAGGTGAAACGGGAACCCGGTCCGCGACATCGAGGGTCCCTAGTCTCCTTGTGAGTGATTATTATGTCCAGTACATTGTTGAAAACAGTGATTTTAAAGATTTCTTCCCGGTTTTGAAATCGATGGTCAGAAACCAATTCATCAAAATGGTTTTTAGCTTTTCTTTGTCGTTTTTATGGAAAAGTGGAATCAATATCGTATTTTTTCGCAGTTTCACTGGCCTTGCATTGAAATGACTCGAAGTCATGTCTGTACTTTTTCAATTTCCCTGTGGCTTCGTCCAAAGCCCTACTCGCCTCGTCTAAAACGATATCACGTTTCGCAAAATTTTGGAAACATAATTGATGTCGTTTAATATACGGTGCATAAATTCGCAAAGAAATACAAACTCAAAATTGAGCATATTTGATTTTATAATTCCTGCTTCACTACGTTCGTCTTTACTGGGACTCTTCAGCGTTATTTCGGATAGTGCTTTGATAATATCTAAAAAACCAAGTTTGACCGCGGATATTGTGTTAACCCTACTGGACCAGCTTGTCGGATTCCATTCTTTCAAGGTAATTTCTGATTCGCCAGTGAATTTCGATAAGAGGTCCCAACGCTTAAGGATTTTTGAAAATTGACGGAATGACGTCCATTTGTCGAAAATTAGGGAAACCCAATGTTCTCGAAAAATGATTTTTTTATTTTCCTCAAAATTTCACACAATATGTGGGGTGATATGACGGATATATCCACTAAGTTTCATCGATGATAAAACACTGCTTCATATCGAGAAAAAATATTTCGTGCGTCACTGAAATTCGTCAATTACTGTACTGGTGTCGACTTTGTGGGCGTCTTTGAAATGTGTACAGATTTTTCGATCCAAATAATATTACTAAAACTTGATACATACGTAGCTGAGGGAGTAAATGACCAAATGCCGTATGATGTACAGGGTGTATAAAAATGATGTGTCGCCGCTTTGCCAGATGATTGTCCAGATCGAGATCGGTGAAGATCTAAAAAAACATGTCCCCGCCAAATTGTCCTTGACCCTTATTTTCACGGTCAAATGGGACAACAAAATTTTGTTGCTCCAAAAAATTCTACTCGTCGAGAGAAACAAAAGTCTCCGAGGAACCATGGGTGTGAGCTGGATATTTCTCATTGAATAGGGCCTTTAAAGAACAAAAAAATTCTCAAAACATCGAGGACCGGAAGATTGATTCTAAAGTTCCTTCAAATATGAATCAATAGAATAATAATAATATTCCAGTGCAAAAGAATAACACCTCAGTGGGAATTAAGGGTCCCTAAGGGTTGTTGACGCATAGAATGATTATATGAACATCGGTTAATCCTTTAACATAAGTTCCACGTGAATTTGGAAATAAGGAATTCGTCATTTAAATCAATTATCGATCCATCTCAACTTGGAAAACAAGAAAAATATCACGCAGCCTGGTGGTAAACTATGTGAGCTATAATTTCAACCAATAGTTCGCGAACAAAAATTAATGGTAAACGCATTATATAACTCAACAAGACGTGAGTGGAATTTATTCAAAAAAATATATTTTATTCCGATTATCACATGGCTACACAGAGATGAGGATCCTACAGACATCACTCCCGAAGTAAATTATAATGCCAACTTCTCTTTGCTGTGTTGGTGCCATGAGACTAGCCGTAACAATTTTAAGCATCAGTTTTAACAGAGACGTGAGTCGACTGATCTTAAGGGGTTATACACGTTCTTGCTCAGGAAAATAAAGGGTTTTGCTCGATTTTTTTTAGCATTTAAACATTATTTTATTCAAACGAACTATATGGTATCGAATAGTATCGGGTTTGATGTGTATGGAAAATCATATTTATTCAAAATTTTGCAAAATTGGGAAAACGACGGCCCTTGCCCCGAAACGGCAGTTTTTTAATTAGCTTTTGCGGTGACAAAAATTCCTGGAAAACCAATTTACCGATCAATCTGAAATTCGCAGGTGTTGTTCCTCATTATATATCGTAGCTAGTTCGTAAACGAAGGATTTTTTTTCGAATGGAAATTTTTATTTTTTTGTTTGCTGAAAAACTCCATTTTTGGAACATCGAAAATCGAATTTTTCGGGAAAATCATCGCCATTTCCGTAAGAATTTTTTTTTACAAAATCCTTCGTTCACGAATTCGGTGATACTGTATCCTAATATGGTATTTTTTCTTGTTTTTTTCAGTTCAGCCGTTTCGGATTTATTGTTGTCACCGCAAACGCTAATAAAAAACGGGCTTTGCGGGGCAAGGGCCGTGGTTTCCCCAATTTTTCGAGATTTTGAATGAAAATTATCTCAGATACGCACGAAATCCGATACTATTCGATGCCCTAAAGTTCGATCAAATAAGATAATGTTCAGATAACAAAAAAAAATCAAGGAAAACCCTTTATTTTCCGGAGCAAGAACGTATATAACCCCTTAATTAACATAAATACCATAAATTAAATGACATAAATCTGACATGTTTATGTAGGCATTCCAACTAAAACTATGATTTTATTTTCGAAAGGTTTTGCTGTTAACAACAAACGCGACTGTTATTCTACTGCACTGGAATCTTTTATTCTTCTATTGATTCATATTCAAAGGGAATTTAAAATCAATTTTCCGGTTTTCGATGTTTTCAGAATTTCCTTGTTCTTCGAAGGCCCTATTCAATGAGAAATATCCAGCTTACAGCCATGGTTCCTCGGAGACTTTTGTTTCTCTCGACGAGTAGAATTTTTTGGAGCAATAACATTTTTTTGTCCCGTTTGACCGTGAAAATAAGGGTCAAGGACAATCTTGCGGGGACATGTTTTTTCAGATCTTCACCGATCTCCATCTGGACAATCATCTGGCGAAGCGGCGACACATCATTTTTATACACCCTGTATAACATCGTAGACCGAATATTGATCCGCTAATAAAGACTAGCATGAAAAAAATACAAAATTTACAATCAGGGATTTATTGTAATAATAACAATATCGTATAATAATATTGTTGAATATGCTTCTATTTCCGTGGTATGGTATACAGTGAGGTATAGGGGATCAAATTTAAAAATGCAACAAAATTGTGAACGGGACAGAAATGCGTGCAAAACGAAAGTAACAACAATGCGGATGAAAAAAGTTTGCAAAAGACAAAAGATGAAAAGAGACGAAAGATGGAAAAAGATTATGGATGGTCGATGTGTCAGATTGTGACCGATCCAAATGTATGGTTAATTTATCAGATTGTTACCGATCATCGATCTGTCAGGATTAGATTTTGTTTAAACTTTATTTCAAGAGAATTCAAATCAAAATGCGACAGATACAAATATATCAAAACAAAATGCACTAAGAACGAGAGAACAGGTGACATTTTTAATGCCTTCAGAGGCTTGCGTTACACGCAAGGTCTGTAGATTTTATCATTATATTATTATTATTATACTATTATATTATATTCTTCATAGATATAGTATTTCTTATTATGTAGTTATGATCATATGCCCATAGGTGGCGCCGGTTGACGAACACATTTTCTGACTGCCCCGTGATTATTTCTTATTTTTTTTCCTATTTTATATTATTTCAACTCCCCCCTATGTTAACAGTGTGCGCTGAAATAATCTGCTCCTAACGTGATGAAAGTTTTTTTTTCCCCTAGAGATCCGAGGAGTCGATCCGTGTCTCTGGGAATACACGCGTGGCGATTTATAGGTTATGTCCGACTTCCGCTGAAGTTTCAATCCTACAACAATTACAAAACTACCTAACTGTTACCTGGACTGGACTAGCTCATCTGGTTATCTCCTAGGCTCAGGTAGATCTCCCATGTCTCAGGTCGCTGGCGCTCGCTGGCGATCAGCTGCGATGGATGCAAACGACGTCTCCACACCAAGTGCTCCAAGCTCACTGCGACAGAAATCCGAGTGATTGAGCTGAAACAGCGAACAATGTCTTTCTTCTGCCCCAAATGCCTCGGTGCACTCGAGTATGTCCCATCTCTCTACCGTTCAAACAAGCAGGTTGCCGCACACAGCTTGCTGCCCTGCAAGATGGTGTCAATGCCCTCGAGGAAAAGCACCTAGATTTTGACAACGGAATCTCAGCCATCAAGACTGACATAGATACAGTTAAAGCCGACTATACCCCACTTGCAGTTTTCAGCGAGGCCATTAAGCAAGTTGAAGCCGGAGTCTCACACCTGGATAAGTCAATAGCTGGTATAGATCAGGCTCTAAGAGAAAACACGCGAACTCTTGCTAACCTCAACTCAGTCCAAGGAGAAGTTAAGAAGATCTCTTCAAGTATCGGCGCCCTTAGTGTCGCGGCACCCGACCTTAGTAAACTCCAGGCCGAATTCGATGATAAACTCCGTAGGGCAGCAAACGTAATTCTCTTTAACCTAACAGAACAGCAGGGCTGCCCGGTATCTCAGATGGGGTCCAAAGATCTGGATGACGTGCTAACTGTATTCAGAGCTATCGTGCCCACCCATATCGACCCTGGCACACTGAGGACGCGGCGGCTCGGCAAGTACAATGAGGCTAAGAATCGCCCAGTGATAGTTACCTTACCATCGGTAGCTCTTGCTCAAGAGATCATACGGCATAGAAGGAACTACAAGGGATCTGTAATTGTGCGTGAAGATAGAACACCGGCCCAGCTAGATAGCTATGCGAAAGCAAGGAAACAAGTCGAGGAACTGAATGCAGCCAATCCAAGCTCACTCAAAAGAGTCGTATATAGGAATGGCATACCCACAGTTGTTGACGCCAAAGGCGCGAGACGGGCTGCACCCTCAAAAAACTGAATCGCACAAGTAACTGCCTATGCATCTACTACCAGAATGTTCGAGGTCTCAGAACCAAACTACGTCAACTCAGGGAAGCCTTTCCGACTATTGCTCAGAATCATGATATTCTAATTCTCACCGAAACCTGGTTGCATGCAGGTATACACGATGCCGAACTAGGTCTAGATAACTATGCTGTTTTCCGAGAAGATCGGCCACAGGATCACGCAGCCGTTAGGCGTGGGGGTGGAGTACTCATTGCTGTTCGTCATGGCGTTCACTGCGCTCGATGCACGATTCCACAAGGCAAAGTTGAACACCTTTTTGTAAGCATATCTCAAGGCCAACGGAGGCTACTCGGTGGAGGGGTGTATATCCCCCCCTCATCTGGCCCTGAAGCCTACGAAGAGCATGCAGAGACCCTGTCTGCACTCTCCGCGCAGATGCCTGGTCATGAGATGGTGATTGTGGGTGACTAGAACCGACCCCGTGTAAGCTGGGTACAAAATCGGGATGAGATTGCTCTTTGCGATTCCTCTGGTGCGGATGCTGCAATTCGCGCCAAGGCTGATGCCCTTTGCGACGGTCTCGCCTACCTAGCCCTGAATCAAGTGTCATTTGTAAAAAATGACCACCGAAACACCCTTGACCTGGTCTTCTCACAACTACCGGCTCAGGTGTCAGTAGCAATTGACGTACTACTTGAAGAGGACGCTGCCTTCCACAAAGCCTTGTGCATAACTATAGCCCAGGAGACTGGGTGCTCTCTGAGCTACTCCATGTCTGATTTTGATTTTAAGCATGCTGATCTTGGTTCTCTAGGCGCTTACTACCGTACTATCAACTGGAAGACCTAACTCATGGGGTTAACCCTGGAAGATGCTGTCACAACCTTCTATTCCCGGCTATATGAGGGCATGGATACTAGGGTGCTTTTCTTTTCTCGACTATTTTTTTTTATCGGTCCCATCGTGAAATTTTGTTGGAAATACAAGAAAAAACAAATTCTGAAAGTTTGAGCCCTTAATATTAAAATCTACAGATCTTGCATGTAACGCAAGCAGCTGATGCATTGAAAATGTCCTTCGTTATCTTAGTTTTCGTGCATTTTTTCATCTGAATCTCTGAATTTACATGCTGCGCTATTATTATTGCCACCTATGATTACACTACGAATCATCATTTGCACCGTGAAATCTACATTACCGAAATGTCCCTCGTTCTATTGTTTTTGTTCATTTATTTATTTATAATCTTTTTTTCACGCAGCGGTTAATTAACGTGCTGCGCTATTACTATTGCCATCTATGATTACACTAAGAATCATTATGTGCACAGTGAAATCTACATCACCTAAATGTCCCTCGTTCTATTGTTTTTGTTCTTTTATTATTTATTTCTTCAACTTTTCATTACGCACTTCCGTTGCATTACTTCCGTTGCATCGCTTCCGTTGCATCGCTTCCGTTGCATCATTTCAAGATTTGATCCCACAGACCTCACTACTGACCCGAAAACGGAAGCATTTTCAATGCTAATATTAAGTACTAGACCAAGGCGTGTAAAGATTTCCCATTTAAAATACACGGAAACTGTGATTTTTAATCTTCAAATTTCTATAGCTCAGCGGCATTTCATGGCATCGCTTTGACCATAGACGAGTATTACTCAGAATTAAACGCTTTACAAAAGTGCTCATTGCGGCAAAGTCGTAACTCACACCGGCGAGGTAGTACGGGCCACTAAACCTGAGTTTTCCATGAAATTCGCGTTTTTTCGCATTTATCTCGTAAACGACAAGAGATACAGAAAAAAATGCTGAAAAGAAACTTGTAGGAAATTCAATTTCCTACAAAAAAGGTCCTTAGTACTGAGTCGCTAACATCAATATTTCTGGAGATAATTAATTATAAAGTTTTTGTAATTCCAAATTTTTATCGAAAATCACGTCAAATTATAAAACTATCGTTCTTTCATTATCCAATGGAGTAGTGCATCTATGACAGTTCCAGATACAGTTGTGTGTGTGACCCACATCGACACAACACATGTGATACCGACCCCATAAGGTTTAGCATGGGCACATATAAAGCGGGTGACGTTACCCACATTTTACTGTCGGCGTCGTACCGACAGTCAATGCGCGGTTACAACTGTACCGGCGACGCGCAGCGGATTCGTCGAGCGCGGTGCGCGTGCGCGATCGTGTCTCTCGCGAAGCGTAACGGCGGCGCGAAAATTTGAATCCCGCTCGGAGGGCCGCCGGGTGGGCGAAGAGGCCCTTGTCCCCTCCCGAAATCGCACGCGATCGCGCGCGTGCGATGGCCGAATGAATTTTACGAGTTCGCGTGACGGGAGACCAAGAACGAGAAGGTGTGCGACGGTTTCGTCTTTTCGCCGTACGGCGGATTTCAGAATTACTGTAATTTTTAACTAAGACTCAGTCGACAAGGTCGGTAAGGGGGGATCTTGCGTTAGAACCCGTGCACGTTGTTGAATTAACGAGGACGGGCGATAGGGGAACAGGAACGAGAAGGTGCGCGGTTCCGTCTTTTCGGTGTACAGTAGATTAAGAGATAGTGGATTTAAAGATCGTTGCAATTTCTGATTAGCTCGGTGTCAGGAGCGCAGGAACGCAAGGAGCGTCGGTGAACTCCAATAGATTTACCTTCAGGTGTAACTCTTTCGATAAAAGCATCCTTCCAAACACCCCACGAATCTAGCAGACAAGTCGTTTTATTGCGGACATTTGGAAAATAGCAATTCGCAAACCAATTTTCTGCTTCTTTTATTCCCATCTTGCCAGACTTCGAGCAATCCACATAAAGATTAGGCGCCGTGTACATGCTTGAATCGACACGTGGACCAAATTTTCCGTCTGCTTCTTGCAGACAAATGTATAATGTCTTCGCAAACTGCCCATCGAGAGACAACATTGGCATTATTGTATAAGAATGAGTTGTTGCTGCAAGCGATTGGACAGTTCCAAGCACTTTTTTTGTGCCGACAAATTCCAGAGTTCCAGGCCCGGCGGAACAAATTTTTGCCGGGTGTGGAGTAAGTGGCGGCTGGAGGAGGGGTCGGGGGGGGGGGGGGGCAATTAAATTTTTCTTTATTTTTCTATATATCTTTCTATTTCAGATTTACTTTTATTTATAGCACCGGTTTTCAATGCAAACTTAGTTACTAATATCACTTTTTTATTATTACAGACTTACTCTCAAGTTTATTAATTTCTACTTTTTCAGTATCACAGATATATATGTATTTTGTACTTTTTTATTATTGCAGACTTACGCTTCGTTTACTCATATTCTCCTTTTCTAGTATCGGAGACTTACGCTTACGTTTATCTACTCTCTACTTTATTATTATTGCAAACTTACTTTTTCGCAGAGAGTTTTTTAGTATAAATTTATTAACAACCTCAATCAAATTGTTTGTTAAACATTTCTCCGCTATGTCGGCATGAATGTGCAGTACGGCGATGTGATTGAGCCTATGCGCGGTCATAGAAGCTCTTAGATATGTCTTTAATCTTCGTAACGCAGAAAAAGAACGCTCGGCCGTACATGATGACGATGGTATTGATAGAATTATCCTGATGAGTTTCATGAATTCCGGTATGAAGTCACAAAGATTTGAATTCACCTTCAAGTAATTCACCACGTCTGCCAGTGTTTTGATAGTGACTTTTTGTATTCTGACTTGACTGAGAAACATCTGTTGATGCAGCACCAAGCTGTCCTCGTCAAAGTCGTCTTTGAAAAATGTCATTATGACATTTACATTTGAATTTTTCCCGGTAACATAGGCTTCAAATTGATCTAAGAGTTTCGAAGTTTTGCATTCAAACCGATTTTGCATAGACACTAAAACCTGATCAAGTAGTTCATAAAACACTTTTCGGTAATACTCTTCTGGATTAGAGAAAGCGTGAGCAGTATGTGAACTAGTGTCAATTCGAGTCGATCGCTGTCGTACGCGCGATACTTTTGGCTCGGGTAATTCCAGCTCTTTTGCACCTTCTACAGATCGTG
>JAFFZH010013184.1:0-17464 GCA_018420115.1 Euura saliciscinereae
TCATGTTCCCATTTTAAAAAAACATGTTTGTCATTTTTACGCTACCATTTGTTATTAAACAAATTTAATTTTTTTTTTTTTTTTTAATGTCTCACTCCGAACCCTAAAAGTTTAATATTACTTATTACTCGATCCGAGCAGTACTTTCCGAGATAAATCAGGTGGAAAATTAAAATGGGACACCCGGTATATATATTGACATAGTGTACCTACGTCCGCGTCGTCACACCAATACAGGTTTTTAATTGTATTCAAAAGGATTCTGGATATCGAGTCGGCCGCTCAAGTTTATATGATAAATCGGCCGGCATTATGTAACATACCTGCAGCTGCAGCTTTGCGATTCGATAGACCATAACGAGGTGCCGTGAAAACAGCATCGGTGACAGAAGGAGACGGTGCCTACAGGCATGTTCGATCGATATAATTATTACGACAGGTGCAGTAAGCTGGAAGTCTGGAGATGACAATGACGATAGAGTTTACGACGCGAACGTGAAAGTCCCGCGTGTTCGGCGGGCGGTATAATAGGCCCGAACATTTCCGTCCACACGAGTCGGACGTAAGACATTCCGTACAATACGCGTAGTTACGGCGTGTATCGCAGACCGTCGATACTTTCCTTTCTAAGATCGCTTCTGGCGCGTGCCACTTGGCCGCCCGCGAAATTTAAAAGCTCTGGTCGATATGCCAGGCGGGGGATACACACAGCCACGCGTGGCAAGTACTTAGGTGAACACCTTCAACACGTAACACGGAGACGGGAGAACTCAGGCATACGTGACCGCGTTGTCGACTGTGTATAGGGAGTTGGACAGGGCGCACCCACACATTCTCCGCATTTTGCACTCGTTTACGCCCCGTAAATATCTGGGATGTAGCCCTGTACCCACACGTGGACGCACGCTTTAAACGGGGTGGCTTGGTGGTTCGCGTCAGTTGCCCTCGTATAAAGCCACAATCGATTCCGGGGGTTCCCCTCCCCCTCCCCCTCCCTATGCCTCTCGCTCTTTCTCTCTCCGTACCGAGCTGGAATCTAAAACACTGTGTACACAACCTACGACGTGGAGCCTATTTGTGCCGCGCGCAATATACAGAGTCGGGGTCACTTTCCTAGTTCCCACGAAACGACAAATCCGCGACTATGTAACCACAAAACCACAAAACCCGAAAAGTCTGGGTTTCCACTTTGCATGGCTATTCAAGAAATTGCGGAGGTGTTTTCAACCACATGAGCCAACGGCCCGGATGTTCCTGTTAATCATTGTTTTCCACCCAACCAAGGGGTGCGGTAACGCGCACATACAGGCAGGTACAGGTATAACGCAGGGGTCGACGTTAGCATCTGATTCTGGGATTGCCGGACGAAAATGGGGCAGGTCCTGGGGTCGCTCGCAGAGTCTTGTTCGTGGGCGAACGGTCTTGCGCGTGACGTCAGAGGCCGGGTAGTTCATGCTCGGTTGAAGATTCCGCGCAAGCGAGCGAGCAACCGAACCCAACCACCCTGCACGGACCCCTGCCGCACTATACCTATACTCCGCGGTTCTGGGATATCGGGCTTTTCGGGGATTCACCCATTCCTTTCCCCCTTCCCTTCTCTCCTTTTTTCCTTCTTTCCTTCTTTCCTACTCTTCCCCTTTCCGCCGACCCTTTTTCTGCGACGCGACCTGCTCACCGTTTTTCTCCTTCTAATATCCCTGCCGAACCGAAAACTCGATTAAATCACACGGCCGTGCATGCACGTGAACCATATCTACCAGCAAGTAGCTGCACCTATACCCTCCGCTTGGTAGCTGCAGGTGGATTCTCTCGCCTCATCTACCCCACCTCCACCCCACGCGAGCCTCCGCAATCCCGCACGGAAATATACATATCAGAAATAATATATCTGAGGAAATGTACAAATTATATATAAGATATACAAATTATACGTAAAAAATGTCTTATTATGGCCGCTTTTAGTATATCAAATATTCGTATAAATTCAATATATTATTCAAATATTTATTATTGTATATACGATCTATTAATTTTATATATTAATTGTATAGCTCACAATATTTCATACATATTTTTCCGTCCGGGTTATTACACCGCCCAATATACATCAAATTATGTGCGAGTTATATATTTATGAATGGATATATTGGGAGATATACAATTGATACATCGGACATATATAATAATGAATGATTAATATTTGGATAATATTTTGAATTTATATGAATATTTGATACACTAAAAGCGGCCATAATAAGATATTTTTTATGTATAATTAATATATCTTATAGATAATTTGTACATTTCCTCATATGTAAGTCATACATATTTCTGATATATGTCTATATTTCCATGCGGGATGGTATTTCGACATTCGTAGTTTTATACACCTACAGCTCTGAAAACGCGACGAGTAGATGAATAGATGGACCTGATCACATGCGATTCGATCTGAATAATTGGAGGAATCCAGGAATCCATCCGCCTGCTGTAGCGGTGGCGCAGCCCTGTCGCTCGCAGGAGTCTGAGATCTCGGTACAGATAGGTCGAGAGTTGCTTGCGCCAGCGACGATGCATGCACGGTACAAGATAACATTCGTTGATGATTGTCAGGTCGTCCGCGTCTTCGAACTAACTTTATGTTAACGAAATCAACCCACACAGCACGTTATATTTCAGAAATGTTCCAAGAAGGCTTCATTTGAAATATGAAATATTTCATTGCAAGATTTCAGAAATATTTCAGAAACATCTTAATGTCCGCAAATATATCTAACGAAATGTCGCTGACATGTTTCTGCCATATTTCCGTAATATATGAGATATATTCCAGTAATGTCTCTGAAATGTTTTTGTAATATGTCTAGATATATTTCTGTAGTATACCAGAAATATTTAATCTATATTTATATTGGCGCATGCTGAAATGTCTTAGACATATTTCTGAGATATTTTTGGCATATTTCTGAAATATTCCTGACATATTTCTGGAATATTCCTGACATATTTTTGAAATATTCCAGAAATATTTCTGATATATTCTTGACATTTTTTTTTGGACCAAAAGTTACAGGCTTATCAGCCATTCTTGACATTTTTCCGAAATATTTCTGACGTATCTCTGAAATATTCCCGACATAATTTTATCTCAACAATTGCATCAATTGTTGAAATGTTGCCGTTAATTCCACGGTAACAGCAAAAGCATGAATAAAAAATGCTGCATAAGTCGCGCTCAGGAACAGGCACGTCCAATGCGCGTGGCATCATGCGTCCAACGCCGATAAGTGTATTATGATCGGCGCGTTTTTACTAGCGAGAATCTTGCACGAGTATGCAGCGCCACTTTTGCCTCTAGCGGCAAGCGTGCAGATTTATTTCCGGAACGTTTCAGAAATATTGAAAATGTTATATTTCGTACGAAATGTTTCTGAAATTGCGGAAATTGTCGAGTGTTGTCTTCCAATCGACGTATTTCCGGAACATTCCAGAAATATTGAAACTGTTATATTTCATACGAAATGCTTCTGAAATATTGCTAAAATTCTTAAATGTTGTGTTTCAATCGACATATTTTCGGAACATTTCAGAAATATTGAAATTTTTACATTTCATACGGAATGTTTCTGAAATATTGCTAAATTCTTAAATTTCGTGTTTCAATAGACATATTTTCGGAACATTTCACAAATATCGACAATTTTAGATTTCATACGAAATGTTTCTGAAGTATTGATAAAATTCTTCAATGTTTTGTTTCAATCGACATATTTCCGGAGCATTCCAGAAATATTAAAATTGTTATATGTTATACAAGATGTTTCAGAAATATTGCTAAGTTTCTAAAATGTTGTGAACAACCGACACATTTCCGGAACATTCCAGAAATATTGGAATTGTTATATTTCATACGAAATGTTTCTGAAATATTGCAAAAATTCTGAAATTTTGTGTTTCAACTGATATGTGTCTGCGATATTCCAGTAATATTGTGAATGTTACATTGCAATTGACATATTGCAGGGATATTCCGGACACATCGGCAATGTTACATTGCAATTGACATCTTTCAGATACATTTCAGAAATATTTCCCAGTTATGTTATGAATCTGAAACGTTGAAACATTTCCGAAACATTTCTGAAATATAATGTGCTGTGTGGGAAGTTACTCGACGTGAATCCGCTGCAGGAAAGGAGACTTTGCGAGAAGAAAACTTGATGAGATGGCAAATGACAATGTGCAATGTGAAGCAACGACTGTTTTTTATAACTAAGAAACTCGTTTAAGCTCGTTGAATATAATTTAATGTGAACGTTTCTTTTTTGCTCCAGGGGATTCGGGAAGCAAGGGTACCAGTGTCAAGGTGAGCGAAGCCCGATGTTACTGTTCCTGTCGTTTCACTCAATTTTCACTTCGCCCCCATAACGTTGATCGAACCTCTGCGGTACAACCTTTGAGTAATTGGACTATATAATCTTATGGATTCCAGTATGCAGTTTCGTCGTTCACAAACGATGCCACGAGTACGTGACCTTCACCTGTCCCGGAGCAGATAAGGGCGCTGATTCCGATGTAAGTATTCGGCTCACTTTGATTTATTACAATCTTCCGACTAGGGAACCTGGCCACATATACCCCGAGCTAGATATGCCCGAATTGACAGGTCCGGCTCGTCCGTGTATTTTGCCGAGACGGGTATTGGCTGACTCAAGTTTCGATATTTTGTCCCTCGCGACGGGGTTATCGCGGAATTATCCGAGATATTACCCCGCGGGTACCGTGGTTTTACGGCAAACCATTGCTGGGTAACACTGATCGAACGAAAAACTATCCGTTATCATTGATTCGTTTATCTATGGACTTGTCTGAATCGACTATCTCATGTTATTTGTCGAGCGAATGCTCAAGATGACACCCGCAACGGCCAACGAGTCTCTATTCGAACATGCATAACTTCGGGTAGCTGGCCAGGTTCTATCTGAACTCACGGTACCTATAATATTAATTATTATTATATAAGTAGATAGATAGATAGATAGACTCGATTCGTTCTACTTTTCCGTTGATGAATCTTTTTTTATAGGATGGTGATAGTCGTAATAATTGTAATAATTGACACGATAGAGAAATCGATGCGAATAATTGGGCTTCGGATCCAGCTATTGCGTAGGTCACCCGTCACCCTCTCTACAAGTGCAAATTTCGATGAATCTGTACGTTCAATTTATAGGTCTTGTGTTGTTTTTGTTTTCCTTTTGCATTATTCCAAATGGCACACGGATCTTGTTATGCTGATATTACCCTGAGCGTCAGACGCAGAGACGCCGATACTCGGATCCCAGGTTTCAATATAAATTGAATGAATTTATGACGGGAGTGGAGGAAGGATAATTCAAGTCGAACAATCCCTTGCTCATGGCTAACAATAAAATATGAAGACGTCCGTCAATTTAATTGATTCTTTGGTTCGTAAACTTGAACAGAGGCTATAGTTATGCCCCAAAGCTTCACACCGATTGCATAACATAATAATATTGGCTGGTAACGTTGATCCATAGAAGCGAAAAGAATCCGTGTTAGAATTCTACTATAACATTCACATGCTCAACGCACATCGAAATTAATGAAAATTGGATATAACACGTAGACTTTCGCCGATAATAAGAAAATCCGAATTTCATAATGCACCACGAACGAATGTTATGTGACAGAATCGATAGTTAATTACTATCTTGCAGGAATTCAGTCGCAATGAAAAAAAGAGGGGGGGTCGATTACATACTACAAGAGTAATTATTATACCAAAAAATCATCTGTCGTTGATCAAATGACGAGATTGTGTTGAGTTCGGCTAGACTTACAGCTATAGCAATGAAATTACGCGTGTTTCGTGTGTAGGTATAAACGCACATGTGCACCGTGCACATTTCCAAGCTTTCCGGAATGATGTGTATTTAGTTTCACAATCAGTGTAGGCACTGTAAACCACAAACCGCGTGTTGCAACTGATTCATCCGCTAATGCAGGGCAGATAGGCCAAGTGTATGAAATATCCGTGTACTATGTAATACCACATGCATATATAGCTATATGTATACATGTATAGAATCTTGGCACTTGTACAGAAATGTTACCCCGCACGAGAGGCCGCGGAGCGACGTGTGAAAACAATTATTCCTGATGATTAGCTCGCGCTTTCTGATTAAGTATCCGCTCTCACGTTATACGTATACCTACCCCTCCGAACGAGTTGGAGAATTATTTCCCCGGAACCCCGTGGCGGTATTGATTCCCTGCAATTGATTCACGCTCTGGAAGGAGTAAAAAATCAAATTTCTGATAACAGAAGACGCGAATGAGTGCTGCGAACCGCACCACGTATACACATCACACATTTTACTCTGCAAACGATCTGAGAATATTATTGGGGAATCGGTGCTGCTTCATTCCATATCACTGTCAACGACGTGTGATTTCCTCATGTATAGGTATAATATCGCACCCCTAGAACAATAGTGTAACAAGCCGAAATTTCCGAATTTTCGTTTTACTGCAGAATATTACTTGTCAAATGATAAAGCATTTGGAGAAAAAAAGTGGATTTTTTTAAGTCCAATATAACTGTTAAAAGTAGGAAGTTATAGTATTGATGCAACGGAAAATTAAAGCCGCTGAGAGCAATACTGTAACAACTCAAAACTGGCATGAGATTTTGGTGCAATAGTGTAACATTTCGAAAAAAATGATTTTTCCTGGTGCAATACTGTAACAACTAGAAAAAATTGAAATTTCTTGGTGCAATACTGTAACAACTCAAATTTTTTTTTTTTTTTAATTGGGCAATTCCACCAATTATCAGCCAATGTTTGGGCCCTCGAAAAATCGATTTGGCGCAGTTTTAGCCCAATAGGACGTAGTACTCTTCATGAGGAATGCGATATCCAATTTCAAGGATACCATTTTTCTAAGTATTTTTATCGTATCTTTAGCATCACAACGGAAATTCGACGAAATACGTTTTCCATGTGAAAAACTCAGGTTTTCGAATCCACTTTTTATTTTTCATCAACTCTACTAAAACCATCTCAAATCTTGAGAATAAAAATTCAGAAGAATGCTAAAACATTGAGCAGAAAGAGGAATCGCTGTTTTTTGTGAAAAAAACGTGTGTCCGAGGTGGTTTCAGCAGAGTTGATGAAAAATAAAAAATGGATTCGAAAAACTGGGAGCTTTTCACATGGGAAACGTATTTTTTCCAAATTTTCAATGTGATGCTGAAGATACGATAAAAATGCGCATAGAACGTTGTCCTAAAAATTGGATATCGCATTACTCGTGCAGATCACTACGTTCTATTAGGCTGAAACTTAGTGAATTCACCAATTTTGGTTCATAGAATTCGAGTGAAAAAATTGAGGCAAATCGATTTTTTAAGGGGCCAAACCTTGGTTGATGATTGGTAGAATTGCCCACGTAAAAATCAGGATGCATTCACAGTGTAATGAATAAAAGACTATCATTCTTCAAATTCAACTCATATATTAAAAAACTCAGGTCTACCGGACCGTAGTTAAGGGGACCCGTATACAGCTTGAACTCATGAATTCCACATACTCCAAAAATCATTTATAGGTATCTCAACTCACACGATGAGGATTCGTTTTCTGAAACAAATGAGACCTGATGAGGTCAAATCGAAGCAACCATGTGCCTGAAACCTCGCGACAAGTGATTTCAGCAACATGGTTTTTTTTGTGTGTAACGAACTTTGGTTGAGAAATACATGATTTTTTGAGTATTTGGAATTCATTGTTCCAAAACAAATGAATATCACTGGAATCTACCGGTGTACACATTTCACGATTAAATGGACAATATTTATTTGGAACAGTGTAATATCTTGAAATAATTAACCAATATCATTGCAATACTGTAATATCTAAGAAAAACTGAATTTTCGTGGCGCAATACTGTAATAAATAAAAAAATAATAATTTTCCTGGTGTAATAGTATAATATCTTCGAACGTCTGGAAATTTATTGATATTTTAGAGCAATAGAGCAATAAGTCACAATTTTTCGGTCTGACTTGGTGCAATAATGTAGTATCTCAAAATCTTTGAAATCATTTTGTAGTATCTCAAAATTGACTAAGGCTATCCATTTCAATGCAATACTGTCATAACTCAGAAAAATTTCGATAAATTGATGCAATACAGTAACAAGTCGAAAAAAAACCAGAATTGTTGGTGCAATACTGTAACAACTCGAAAAAAAAGAATATCCCTGGTGTAATACTGTAACATCTCAAAATTACCGTCAAAAAATATTTTTGACTTATTACAGTATTGCTCCACGGTCTAAGATTTTTTTTCAGTTGTTACGGTATTGCACCAGGAGGATTATGAAAATTTGGTTTAATATCTCAAAAAAACGGCGTAATTTGGTCGCAGCAGGCAGATAGCGATATAATATTACTTTTTTATCGCCTGGTACATTTCAGCGGAATATTTCGTTTATTTAAAACATTTGTCCCCCATGAAAATATGTGGTCACGTTGATTTATAACTGATTTTACTTCAAACGCGATTTTCTCGGATTGAAATTTTTTGAGATGTTACACTATTGTTCTAGGGGTGCGATATACGTAACTGCATGAATACAAAATACGCATCATTTCGGAAATGGTTATCGTGCGTGTGTGGTTAAAATATTTCTTACATTTTCATCGCAAAGTAGGCGCCATGCGCCAACTATAACTGTGCAGGGTGTATACTGTATATATATAGGGTGTAGATGAACGGGGGTAGGATTTATCGGCAAGAGGGGGAGGAGGGCGCAGAGTGGTATTTCCGTGTTTTTCGCATGGGTGGTGTGACGTGGTGTGATTATGTTGATGGTGTAACGGTGTAACGGTGTAACGGTGTAATGGACGTCACGCAGGACACCCGGACGAAACATCAATTCAAGCAGCACTCCTACAGCGGGCCAACCTTCTGTGACCACTGCGGTAGCCTCCTCTATGGCATCATCCACCAGGGCATGAAGTGCCAAGGTATCGCTCATACAGACGTAACACCTATCTTATTTACACGATAACACGTACCCCTACGAAATACTATACCTACATGATGTGATGTTGCTATACATATGTATACCTATTGCTTTAACGCCGTGCAATCGCCTCACCATATAATTATACCGAGTCGTATATTGCGATCCGTTGTTCGCATAATTGCAGATTTCATTTCATTTTTTCGAAAATTCCGACTTCGACGGTATTACGAGCTCGAGTGCATTTTTAACTTCATTATACATATAGAGTGAATTCCCAACGACTGCACATCCGAAATTCAGTTCGCATGCGCGATTTGCAATCGGCATTTGTTTCAGAGGATATACAATACGAGATCCATCAAGTCAGCTAGTGGTAGTAGTAGTAGGTATAACGTCGTTAGAATTTCACTCTGTAGGTACAGGTATTAGGTATACTTTTCTAACTTTTCTTCACACATCACGTATACCTTATACATTGTATATACTATGAATATATATATATTTCATTCTCGTGCTGTACGTTTGCATTGTACATGTATCTCACAAACATCTATACATAAACCTGATCGTGAATGATTATAGTTAGATGACCCGACCTGCCCTGTGGTGGAACAGTATATAATGCTTCACCGAGGACGGTCCTCTCGTCTACTGTCACGATAAACGATACATGAATGTTAGATTTCGTATATTCCTATGATATAAAAACACAACGCTCTCGTCGTCAATGTGAAGCTTTCCCAGATTATTGTGATGCCCGAAGGAATCTCGGCTGCTGCCAATTGTGACCCACGTTGGCTTACTCGCAGTCTATACCGTGGCGTAGAGTGATGTCGCATTGATGACGGAATAGAGCTGCGAACGTGGATCTAAAAAGCTATGATAAATACGTATACCCACTTAAATAAATACCAGGTGTGATAAAAAAAATTAAATTGAATTGCTTGTTTGTTAAAGGAAAAAAGATAACGACGATAATCTATAAATCGACGAATCATAAAAATATACCGTTTATATAATATACGTTACATACCTATATTTGATGTCGAATACTCTGACGGCTCGTAATCGTTATGTATAATTATTCCCATGGAGAAAGTTATTTGCCTGGATTCTTTCAAGATTGTCACTTGATTGTTACTGATATCTTCTCGCTAAACTCTTTCGCATCTCCTTCTTCACAATCCTTTCACAAATGAACGATTCAATTCCCACAACTTTATAGACGGTACCCCTATACCTGTGATCATCGTACCGCATTATTATTGATTACTACAATTACAACAACTACTACTTACCACTATACATAGAGATCCTAGGTCCGTGACCATTTTCAACACCTGAATTTCTCCTAATTGACGTTCTTTTCGGCGAATATTATTCTTACGTCCCCGCATCGTAACTCTTGCTCCGACCAAATGTCGCGCACCGCGGGTATCGTTACTCACGATCGGCTAGAATACCGGTTGGTACGAGAATCGTTCGGAGAAGCAATTTTGCCTATGTACGCGCAGGACCACGAGTTGGATAAATGGACAGTCCGATCAATGAATCGACGGGCTACAGGTAGTCGAACAATCAAGAATCATAATAAGCAGGAAGCTCAAGGAAGTTGAGAATATTTTTCATTGTACCGTATTTTCAAATTCTTCCAGCGACGGTTCCTAGAAATCTGCGCGAACTTGACACCGATACAGGATATACAAATGCATATTATATACAGGAAAATTGAGCGTTGAGTCGTTAGAGTTACGAAACGGACAATTGGTAACACCACAGGTGGAACAACAGTTTGTCTTGAAATTAATCAGAAATGCACGTCAAGATTCCGACATGCGAAAGCTCGTGTCCGGCAAGACTCGAGGCCACGGGTGAGTGGTCAGAGGGCAAGGGGTGACATTGAACCGAAGGGTGTTGATCATCATCATTATCATTATCGGAGGAAATACAATGTTTGAGGAAAATCCAGCCGGTACAGATACAAGGGGGAGCCCCGGGGTATGGTGACGTGGTGGGCGAATACCTACGCACGTACCCGGAATTGGGAGTAAATTTAGGGGACCGCGAGGGGATGCTGGGTGGTATAGGGATGTGTACATACCATGCCATTAATGATATTCAACGGAATGAAAAACCGGGTCTGGGTCCCGTGTTTGTGTTCTCAGGCCGTGACCGCGCATCACAAATGGGAGGTTTTCAGCTACCTGACGCCCACCTTCTGCGACCATTGTGGCTCGATGCTGCACGGCATCACGCATCAGGGACTCAAATGCTCAGGTAGTCAGTTGACCAATCTCATCTATACACACATACCCATCATAGTAT
Organism: Euura saliciscinereae; assembly: GCA_018420115.1. Classification (NCBI taxonomy): domain Eukaryota; kingdom Metazoa; phylum Arthropoda; class Insecta; order Hymenoptera; family Tenthredinidae; genus Euura; species Euura saliciscinereae. The sequence goes on from JAFFZH010013184.1 coordinate 11,386, forward strand.
ATTGATTGTGAATACTGCAGCTGATTATATCATTATGCTCTCAACATAATGTACTTGTCTACATCTCATTCGCTAATACGCGGGTAATATACATACAATAACTGCAGATAACTTGACGCAGTTCTCTTGATCCGTCCAATCATCAAACGTTTCCCGACGCGGGTGCCAAGATACACGAAACATTGATACGTCAGAATGATTCCACTTGCAATTCAAACCTTTCGAACCTCTTTAACGGAAGAAATAACTTATATCGCGAAGGTTATTCGAGACGCGACTGCAGGTATTCCACTACTCGCTGTTGGTGTCCGTTGGTGGGCCGCTGCCCAATGCCCTTGTCGTTTCCGAATATATATTTCAATTTCAATCAATAAATCAGCCGAAACGTTTGACGAAAAGAAACTTCCGATCCTTGCGATTAGATCCAATCTCCGGTACGTTGTGCGGTACATACATGCGTATAATACTATTGTATACCGATCTCGTGATATTATTTGCAATAACTACGGGTCGGTTCACACTTTTATTATCATCAGTACACATCAGAAGTACACCTACTCGGCAATAGTAACTCTAATCAGGTGATACTTTACCGATACTAGTGCATAACGAAGCAACTATATGTAGTTATTCCTGTATAGAGTAATTATTAATTACCTAGGAATAAATATCGCAGTAGTACGTCCCACTTTGGTTCCACTCTTCATTTCTCACATTCTCCATACGGTCACTGGTATCCATCTATAATGTTATGGTAATTCGTCAGAAGCATATCGCATGCACCACGTGTGATAACGATAACAATAGGTGGCTGGTCGTGTGCTTGCAAGAGTAAAGAAATCATTCCATTAACACTGTACCTAAGTATATGCATATGATACGCACAATGACTCTTCTTTTTTTTTCTTTTATCATACACTCGAGTAGATCCAAAAGTCCAGTCCCAATAAAATAGAACCCCGGTCGAACGGTACGAAATCTGATCGATGGACCGTATGACCCGAGCTGTCCGGCAAGAATAATCCGGGGAATAATTCCCGTCCGGACGACAAGTGAGTCACACACATCGGACTGCAGTCGCTGCTGCTATTATGCACCGTTCATTCATTAGGTCACAGATCATCGGCAGGAATTTCGCAGATGAAAAGCGTTATTATATTATACTTCGCTGCGAAAATGAGTTAACGAACGAATGATAATATGTAGAAGTATAGATTTTGGAAACTGCATTACAGCAGTGTAGGTATGATATCCCAACTCTTTGTTTGAAAATTCCGCGTACGTACGTTATCAGGATCCCCTACTGCCTTGCCATTACCAACTTGAAATTCCCTCTCGCCAACCTTCCGATTGCTAGTACACCTCTCTAACATAATATAGATGTATTTTTTACTTCCGCTCACTCTTAAAAATATTTCTAATGATTATTGATAAGCGCATGGGTTTGAGGTAGAATAATTTTTCTTTTAAATAAATTCTCAGATCGTTATACTATGCATACCTACTTACTCGATTATACCTACAGTTATACACTCTTATATATTTAGTGGAAATGTGATTTTGCCAATTAGATTAATTGTTGCCTCTCTTGAGTAATTGTACGTGTGTATAGGTATTGCTACATCCTTCGTTATACTCTGAAATTTGTATTCGTTATAATTGTATGCCGAAAATATGACAGACATTTGTTTCAGGAGTCATGCGTACGAACTGTACGTAATTTACGTAGCAAAGACCTTCTTTCTCCGACCAGGCAACACTTGGCCAGAGTAAGCGACTCGGGCACCTCAATTTCCACAATAATGTCAATATCCCGGAGTAGTCGTTCCATCTATAATCAATTTTCACGGAACATTTTCTACTCGAATTCCAATGAAAATATTCGACGAATGCCGTATACTATAAACCATATGATCAGACTTTTCATCGCAATATCGTCATCTGAGATTTCGACCTCGCTCCAAACCATAAATCAAAATACCTACATATACAATAGTGCTCTTTCGAATTTCTCAAATTACTTGACTATCCGCTATCTGGATACCTTTCGCTGTTCGCTGTTCGCTGTTTGCTGTGCCCAAAGAATGGGAAACTTTACACGAAGGACGAGAATGCCACGTTAGTCGAGCTCTTTATTCTCACCACGGCCCAACCCCTTACTCTTCTTCGACCCCGGCAAACTTCTCCGTAAGAGACAATTTACTTTATTGTCAGCCGAGCTCGAAGGAGGCTGACAATGAGTCTTCCTGTATTACTTGATGCGCGCTTCCCTCGATACATGCGTTCAAGATCCTCTGAATCCCACGAGCTCGAGTAGAAAATACACGGTCCGCGGGGTTTCTGTGAATTAGATGGTCTGTCAATTGAACGCTCTTAATCGTTGACTGCGGAGTCAACAGGCGTATTCATACAAAGGCCATTTTGATTGTAGACTTTAATAGAGCGCAGTTGGCGCCGAACTTGTTATCGTTGATCAGAAGTGACGAGTAATTACGCACTTTAACGCGAATTTTCCAAGCATTGTATATTATATCATCCTCTCGTCAAATCAATCCACGAACATGATTTTTCCGTGCCCGTGTCCCGATACAAGAGAGCACCGAATATTAGCTAGTACCGAGTAGATTTTCATTGAAATACCATCAATCGCGGAAGAATGAGCAAAGAAGAAAGAAAGAAAGAAGGAAGGAGGGAAAGAGTAACAAAATGACGATGAAATGTAGAAAATGATGTCTACATAATATGATATATAAAGTTTTTCTATGAATGAATGCAGCATGTGACATGAACGTGCACAAACGATGCGAGGAGAGCGTACCGAATCTATGTGGCTGCGATCACACCGAACGCCGAGGTCGGATGCAACTCCACATCACCTGCATCGGGAACAAACTCACCGTCGAAGGTAAGATACCTGCGATCACGCAATGCTTCGAATATTGAGCGTTACCAACCGCGTGCCCGCGGATGGGTCGCGTCGAATCTCCTGGGCAATATGAAAATTCATAAATACAGAGAATGACCAATCTCATCTCATTTGTCGAGGTCGCCAAGTTTTTTTTTATCTCACCGCGTAGTTATGTCGGTATAGGAAATCCTGCGACGCTGATATACCCTTATCATATACCTACGTTTTATCGGGATAGGTATAATAAAACACGCAAGGACGCAAAAGCGCTGCGGCTATATACCTATATAGTTGCTGTCCTGCGAGGGTCGATTCAACGTATGTAGGTATATATCTGGATACACGTATACTTATACGTATATCTCTACCAACTTGTTGTTTCTCTTTGCCTATACCTAACGAAGAAACAAAAACGAAAAAAAAACACACTACTGTAGCAGAGTTTATATATTCATTATACAAGCACCGGAGTTTTAAACTTGTAGCCTGTTAGCTGTCTGTATTCGATTATAGAGCTTAATATTTTGTTGGTTTCCGGGATTCGTTCGGGTCGCAATAACGTTCGAATAAAATACGCGTGACTTGCTTGCGACAAATCCTGTAGAGCGATAGAGTCAAGGTTACGTTGAAACGAGAAGATACACCTCACGTATAGGTATACCGATACGTCGTCCGACGAGTGATGATCGTACATGTAATGCTTTTTGTACGTTCGTTTTCAGTAAAACAAGGCCGAAATCTCATCCCAATGGACCCGAATGGCTCGTCGGATCCGTACGTGAAATTGAAACTAATCCCTGACTCAGATAACGTCAAGAAGAAAACTAAAACGATCAAATCTTCCTTAAATCCCGAATGGAACGAGACCCTGACTTTGTAAGTAAATGACAAGAATTGTTTATTCATCATCCGCCGACTGGAGTGGGATTGGATTGGATTGACTATACCTATATTCTTGCTAACGCGCCCCTTCTCCGGAACCCCTCTTCCCTCGGCTTACTTCCGTTAGTTGAAATTTTATTCACGACGGAAAAACGAGGCAATGATAACGTGAAAAAAGCATGACGATGAATTTAAAGCAGCTTCGGTGGCTTTAGCGTGAAGTTCTATAAATAAACAGAAATCCTCAAGTATATTTGATGGCCGTAAGCCGAAGACTCTCTGTGCCCGGTTGAAAAGTAACTTTAAGGGTGTTAATCGAATGTAAACTACGTCCTGGTGTTTGAAAAACCAATTTACCGAACTTTAACCCCACTACGTCTCTGCAACGGATAGCTACAATTACATGCTCACATGCGCGAAGAGACGATTGACACGCCGGAACGTACAAGTATAGATACAAGGACACGACGTGTTTGCTGCAGTAAAATATGTATCCAAAATGAAGGTAATAATCATCGTCTCAAGATCTTGCTAGCTGAGTAATAAATCCGACTATACCCGGCCGGGTGGTAAATCAACCTGGGATGTAAATTTATAGAAAAATTATTTCATATTTTGCTGTGAACACAGGCTGCATCCGCGTATTGTCACAATATTTACAGTTCCACAGGTATGGTCCCACCTATGTATACGTATAGGTAGGTATAGATCACAGGTAGTCTGGCTGACGAGGCCTAGGCTTCGGACCAAATACAATGCCTTCCTCTTTCCGATGAACAATTCCACGTCGTTTCGTGCGCGCGATAGTTTGATAATTAAAAGTGCCCTAGTGAGCGCGCTTCTGAAGATATTGACAGATGAGTCGCGCACAACGTGCAATATAAGCTGAGTCTCTTAAAGGCTGGATAAGTGCATTACCAGATCATCCATTGTGGACTGGGGAGGGCACAGGCTACAGAGCTGTTATGTTGATTGTCTTCTCTGATCCAATTACCGGGCAGGGAGCGTAACTGTACCACGTGTATTGGCAATAAAGATACCCGTACCTACACGTTTTGGACACCGAAACGGATATAAATTTGTACCCGTGTGGTGGTGTATATTTTATAACCAACCGTCCACTTGCACCTATGAATCTACTTGTACAGCTTTATATCGACGTTGACTGTATAGGCATGATTGGCACTTGACCCAGTTTCAATAATTTTCTCATTTTCACCTCTTCGCTCCCTCGCGCGGGTGAATCAACTCACGAATAGTTCGATCAGCTGTCGCGTCTATTCGGTAGTTGCATGAATAAGGACAACAGAGCCAACCTGCGGATGCACTTCGGGGATGTGCGTCACGATGATTATGTCAGGCTTAACCCGATCACGGATGGTCACTTGATAGTTGATTGTGAGAAGAATGGCGAAACCTTATTATCATATAAAAGAACCTGCGAATAACCCGTTTCGTGTAGAGTTAAAATAGGCTCGTTTTAGCGAGCTGAAACCGGAAGACAAGGATCGGAGACTTCTGCTGGAAATATGGGATTGGGATCGGACATCGCGCAACGACTTCATGGGCTCGTTGTCGTTCGGAATATCCGAGCTTATCAAGGCACCCGCGTCCGGGTGGTTCAAACTTCTGACGGCCGAAGAAGGTGAATTTTACAACGTGCCAGTTCCAGAGGAGGGCGTCGACCTCGCCGAACTGAAAACGAAGATGCGAGTCAGCGTTAGTATGACATGATATGATTATCGCCTGTCTTTTCATTTCTTCACACGCTGCGGACTTGGCACTATCAAATGGCACTCTAAATTTTCAGAAATCATCCGTCACTAAAAAGACGTCGATGACACAGGATAAGGACGTCCCGCACAACATGGGTAAGAGCGACGTGATACGGGCGACAGATTTCAATTTCCTGATGGTTCTCGGTAAAGGGAGTTTTGGGAAGGTACGTTACTCCTCTACCCGTGTAGAAATTTCGTCTTGGCGCTAATAGGGGCCAAGTTAATTTTCCTCAATATAATATTGGCCCAAGTTTGGGTTGCCCATATTGGGCCTTTATCGTTTTGTCCCACGTTTTATATTTGGCCCCATACGGGCGGGTAAACTTGGGCCAATATTGGTTATTCAATCGGGCGCCATATGGCCTACCTAACTTGGGCCGACACAAGATTTATCAATCGGGCCTATATTGGCTGACAAACTAGGGCCCATACTAGGTGGCAACCTTGGGCCTATATTGGTTGACTATCTTGGGCCTATATTGGCTATCTCTGGCAATCCTCGATTAGTACT